>JAACYO010019843.1:0-31618 GCA_011074415.1 Stictonetta naevosa
AATAACTAAATAAAGAAGGGCATTTGAGTTCATTAAATTTAAAATTAAATTAAGGGGGAAAAAAAACTACAGGCAAGCAACCACATCTTTTGTATTCCATGGCATTATGTATCTGCTAAGAAAACAAGATGAGCTTACAGAACTTGTTTGCCAGTTTACCACATACCAGTCATAGGAAAAAAAAATCTTTTTTTTTTTTTAAAAAACTGTTACAGTTGACAATCACTCATCTATTTACAAGCTACTTTATAAAAATCAAGAATGCTCCAAAACAAATATGAATGTTATTATTCAGTTTTATCTAAAACTGGAACTTTAAATCAATTCAAACTTCTATCTAATATGTAATTTGCATATTTTTAAATATTCTGTGTCTAAATGTTTTAGAACATGAGTTAACTGAAGATACAAACCAAGAAACTTTGGCAGATGCTGAAGTGAGTTACTGGATAACAGTAGGTCTTGTATTATTTCACAACCTGAAATACCTTCTTCAACTACTTCATTGTTGTTTTTAGAAACATCCAAGTAGGTCAGTTGTTTCAAAGTGCCTATGAACTAAAAGGAAGAGAAAATAATGCATTCTAGGAAGTGCAAGTTCAAAACAAAAAAGCCAGTAGTTTTGACAACAAACTTTTTCTCAATTGTAATGACACAGGAAAAGAGAATATCTATAGTGCTGAAATACAATTTTATGTAAAATAGCCAAACTTTATAATGAAATATTTTGTGCAGATACACACAGTGTTTTTCTACACCCACCCACACACCACAGTTATTCTTCAGGTCTCTGTAAAGTCAGTATGCAGTAAATTCAAATGTTTGATCAATTACCATGAAGCAAATGATTGGAGCTTTAAAACAGACTTAAAAGAGATGTACGGTGTAACACAAGAAAATAATTAGGCTCCAGTAAAGTCTTTTACTGCTATTTTTGAATTTTGTGTAAAACTGCATCCTACTGAACCTCAAAAGCAATGAGCCACTAATTGTACTGAACTGAAGAACAAAACAAGCTAAAATATAAGCTTTTATTATGTTGTCATATGAATGAAGAATAAGCTTGAAGATTTATATGCACATCTACTAAAATCTTTATGGGAAGATACAGTTGCTTTCACAGAGTTTCACTTTTACTGTAAAGTGGAAAGGTTTGACATCCACTCAATTCTTCTCAAGGAAGAATTAGCTGAAGTGAGGAAAGAGTAAAGACTACTAATCAGGCAAGATTGCTTCACGTCAAAAGACTGCTAATGACTTTAAGTCTGAAAACAAACCAGCTGCTTCCCAAATTTCAAATACTATTTTACTAGAACATAAACACAGGTTCACAAATACTAAGAGAATAGGTCATCGTGCTACAATAATTGGTCATCCTGGACCCCACGTGATTCTGAGACATGTCAGGAACCTAGATGAAATGGACAGATCATTTCCTCAGGAATTTCCTACACTCTGTGTACATATGGCATGAAATCCTCAACAGTCATTGCTTAATTTACAACCATTTCCAGTAAAAATCCACACAACTTTTATCCTGTAAATTCTTGCTTGCTTTCTAATACATAATTCCTTTTTTGGAAGGACTGGGTGTGGTGGTTTTCCTCGGGTGGGCGGCCGAGCTCCACCACAACCGCTCTCTCACTCCCCCTCCTCAAAGAGGAATGGGGAGAAAACTGACATATGCTTCATTAGGTTAAAAACTGGCTGGATAGCCAGGCCCAAAGAGTCCTGGTGAATGGAGTTAAATCCAGTTGGAGGCCGGTCACTAGTGGAGTACCCGACATTTCAGTACTAGGGCCAGTTCTCTTTAATATCTTTATCAGTGATCTGGATGACAGGATCGAGTGCACCCTCAGTAAGTTTGCAGACGACACCAAGTTAGGTACGTGTGTCAATCTGCTCAAGGGTAGGAAGGCTCTGCAGGAGGATCTGGATAGGCTGGACCGATGGGCTGAGGCCAACTGTATGAAGTTCAACAAGGCCAGGTGCCATGTCCTGCACCTGGGGCACAACAACCCCAAGCAGCGCTACAGCCTGGGAGATGAGCAGTTAGACAGCTGCCTGCCAGAGAAGGACCTGGGATTATTGGTTGGTAGTCGGATGAATAAGAGCCAGCAGTGTGCTCAGGTGGCCAAGAAGGCCAACAGCATCTTGCCTTGTATAAGAAACAGTATGGCCAGCAGGACTAGAGAAATGATGGTTCCCCTGTACTCGGCTCTGGTGAGGCCGCACCTGGAGTACTGTGTTCAGTTCTGGGGCCCTCATTACAGGAAGGACATGTTGTGGTTTAACCTAGACGGCAGATAAACACCACACAGCCACGGTGTTTCTCTGGGATGGGGGAGAGTAACGGGAAAGTGAAGCCTGTGAGTTGAGATAAAGACATTTTATTAAGACAGGAAAATAATAATAATAATAATAGTAATAATAATAATAATGTGTACGAAACAAGTGACGCACAATGCAATTGCTCACCACCCGCTGACCGATGCCCAGCCGATCCCCAAGCAGACGCCCCCCCACCCCAACTAGCCACCCCTATATATTGTTGAGCATGACATCAGATGGTATGGAATACCCCTTTGGCCAGTTTGGGTCAGCTGTCCTGGGTCTGTCCCTCCCAGCTCCTGCTACGTCCCTAGCCTGCCCGCTGGCAGGACAGAGCGAGGAGCTGAAAAGTCCTTGGCTTGGTGTAAGCACTGCACTGCAACAAATAAAACATCAGCATGTTATCAGCACTCTTCTCATCCTAATCCAAAAAATAGCACCCTACCAGCTACTAGCAGGGAAATTAACTCTGTCCTAACTGAAACCAGGACAAGGTGCTTGAGCGAGTCCAGAGAAGGGCAACGAAGCTGGTGAGAAGTCTGGAAAATAAGTCTTATGAGAAGCGGCTGAGGGAGCTGGGGTTGTTCAGCATGGAGAAGAGGAGGCTCAGGGGCGACCTTATCTCTCTCTACAGGTACCTTAAAGGAGGCTGTAGCAAGGTGGGGGTTGGATTATTCTCCCACATGCCTGGTGACAGGACGAGGGGGAATGGGCTAAAGTTGCACCAGGGGAGGTTTAGGTTGGTTTTTAGGAAGAACTTCTTTACCGAAAGGGTTGTTTGGCATTGGAATGGGCTGCCCAGGGAAGTGGTTGAGTCACCATCCCTGGAGGTCTTTTAGATGTAGAGCTTAGTGATATGGTTTAGTGGAGGACTGTTAGTGTTAGGTCAGAGGTTGAACTCGGTGATCTTGGAGGTCTCTTCCAACCTAGATGATTCTGTATGATTCTGTGAAATATTTTTGAAAAAAGCATTATTTTTCAACTGGGGCTCGCAATAAATAAATCTGTGTACAAATCCCTCTCTCATGGAGGAGGTCTAAAAACCCTTAAATTTCACCAACTCAGAAGAGCTTGTTTTCAAAACCCGCAAAGTTTACAAGATATTGACCTAGAAAACTTGGAAACAAATTTTAATTTTCTAGCAGCAAACAAATGATGCATTTGTACAACACAAGCAAACCAGTCTATCCCAAAAGTAAAGTGCAGGATGTGCTCCCATTACAATTTATTGTTAGTAGTATCTTATGTATCAGGGAAAGGTAAAGCATCCATGCTGCATATGATTTCCTACTTAAACTTCCCTCATGAGAAAGTAATAGAAAACAGGTGCTACTGCAGCTTAACAACTACAACCAAATTCAGTTAAATGCAACTCATTTTTTTTAATACTGTAAGTATATAGTATTCCTACATAAATTGCAGTCCTGGCTCCCATAAATTAATTTTTCAAGAGAATATCTTAAACTTCTTTTTATTTTTATTTTTTAATCAGTGAAGACTACCTTTCAGACAGATCTTTAACCAAAAAAGCAGTTTCAAAACTTGTTGTGCTTTTTCCAAAAGATCTTAATGAAATACATTACCAATAATTGACTCTTCCAGATAAAAGGCTGAGAGAGATGAAGCAATTAGTCAATAATATACCCAAACAGGTAATTTTACAGCCTAAACTTAGTTCCTGTCTGTTATGGCATAATGTGGGCCTAGACATGTTTAGAGCTCCCACAAGGCACATCTACACTGTAATGAGAATATGTCAGTAACAGTAATGGTCATAAGTGTAATACTAATGAAAAATTCCTTAAATACAATTCTTTATCTACCAAACCATACAGCTCTGCATGATCTGTGGCTAATGAAGTACCTGCTGGTGGTACACAGTGGCTTGACTTTATCTTATGGCATGTCAGTATGTTCCACTATAATTCTATTTATTTCAATTCCCTGTGCTGGTTTTGGGTGGGATGGATTTAATTTCCTTCATAGTAGCCTGTATGGTGCCCTATTTTGGGTTTAGGATGGAAATAATGTTAACGTGATAACGTGGCATGATAACACGATGACAAGTTGAATATGAGTCAACAGTGTCCCCTGGCAGCCAAAAGGGCCAACCATATCCTGGGGTACATCAAGCACAGTAGAGCTAGACAGTCAAGGGAAGTGATTGTCCCACTCTGTTCTGTGCTGGTGCAGTCTCACATCAAGGACTGTGTACAGTTTTGGGCACCAAAACATAGAAAGATCTAAAAGTATTAGAATGCATCCAAAGGAGGGCAACAGAGATGGTGAAAGGTCTAGAAGGCAAGACATATGAAGAGCGGCTGAGGTCACTTGGTTTGCTCAGCCTAGAGAAGAGGAGACTGAGGGGAGACCTCATCCTGGTCTATAGCTTTCTCATGAAGGGGAGCAGAGGGGGAGGTGCTGATCTCTGGTGACCAGTGCTAGGACCCGAGGGAATGGCATGAAGCTGTGTCAGGGGATGTTGTGGTGTGATTGCCTAAAGTAACTTGGAAAATCAAACTACTATTCATATTCTAAAAAGAAAAGTACAGCACTGAAGAGGTTTTCAGGGCAGGGCGC
This sequence comes from Stictonetta naevosa, assembly GCA_011074415.1. Taxonomy (NCBI): domain Eukaryota; kingdom Metazoa; phylum Chordata; class Aves; order Anseriformes; family Anatidae; genus Stictonetta; species Stictonetta naevosa. The sequence goes on from JAACYO010019843.1 coordinate 4,912, forward strand.
AGCTGCATGACCTGAGTGTTCCCTAGGCTTCTAACCTTGGATGTTACTGCACCAGGGGAACCTGGTGTGGCAACTAAGAAACAATATGGAGTGTAGAGCGGTGTGGAGACAGCACGGCTAGGCTCTGACAAGAGGGGGACTCTGTTCTTGTGCACACTGAAACTGATAAACTGCACATTTGCCAACCTGAGCCGACGACCTGTCATGTTTTTGACAAAATGCTGTACTCTAGTGAACCTTTGCTCATTATAACATCATTACAACACCAAAACACACCTCCATCCCAAAAGCTACCCGCCTCCGAGGTACGACCACCCCTCACTGAGCATGCGCTCTGAATTTCTCGGAGCCTATACCTTTAAACGAAGGCGAGAAAACTTTTCACCAATCACAGTTAAAATATGCTTGACCAGAGTCACTCAAGCTTCACCTAAAAGATAGAAAATAATATAAATTGGCTCAAGAGAAATGGAATGTTGAATAAGATACCATTTTCAGGAAAGATAACAACACGAAGATACCATCCTGACTTCTGGATCAGTCGACGGGCTGAGCCTCTCTCCCCCCCCCCCCCCAATTGGGATGTCTTTGGGTGAGATTTAAATGCTTGAATAATCTCTAGAGTCTCTGTGCCTTTTAACGCATTAATAGCCAGGCTGTATACCTGAGTATTTCATGCATGCTAGCTTGCTTTTGCAGACAGTAAATTATTGCCGGCAATCCAAAGAACCTGCGTACCTGTTGCTGTAATAAATTGCACTTAATTGCATTGATCCTAGCCGTGATAGTTCTCATTGAGCACGACTAGAGTAAGGGTGTGTTACGTTGTTGGAGAATCCGTGATTGTGATAGTTCAGTATCCTGAATCTGGCCGGGCCCACATCGGTTAATACGTTAGTGGTGAATCTGTGACTGGGATAGTTCAGTACCTTGAATCCGACCATACCCGTAACGGTTAACCAGCTACACCCCTGTAACGTGACAGATGTTCAGATTGGATATCAGGAAAAGGTTCTTCACCAAGAGGGTGGTCGAGCACTGGAACAGGCTCCCCGAGGAAGTGGTCATGGTCCTAAGCCTGTTGGAGTCCAAGAAGTATTTAGACAATTGTCTCGGACATATGGTCCGATTTTTGGGTGGTCCTGTGTGGAGCCAGGAGTTGTACTTGATGATCCTTGTGGGTCCCTCCCAACTCAGCATATTCTATTATACCTGATTGTATGATACAGAGTCAAGGACATCTTCTCGTGCTGCCCTGCCAGCGAGGAGGCTGGTTGGGGTGCACAAGAAGTTGGGAGAGGACACAGCCATGACAGCTGACCCAGACTGACCAAAGTGTTATTCCATACCATACAACGTCCTGCTCAGCAATAAAAGCTGGGGGGAAAGGAGGAATCATAGAATCATAGAATCATAGAATATCCTGAGTTGGAAGGGACCCTTAAGGATCATCAAGTCCAACTCTTGACACCGCACAGGTCCATCCAAAAGTTCAAACCATGTGACTAAGTGCACAGTCCAATCTCCTCTTAAATTCAGTCAGGCTCGGTGCAGTGACCACTTCCCTGGGGAGCCTGTTCCAGTGTGCAACCACCCTCTCTGTGAAGAATCTCCTCCTGATGTCAAGCCTAAATTTCCCCTGCCTCAGCTTAACCCCGTTCCCACGGGTCCTGTCACTGGTGTTAATGGAGAAAAGGTCTCCTGCCTCTCGACACCCCCTTACGAGGAAGTTGTAGACTGTGATGAGGTCTCCTCTCAGCCTCCTCTTCTCCAGGCTGAACAGGCCCAGTGACCTCAGCCGTTCTTCGTACGTCTTCCCCTCCAGGCCTTTCACCATCTTCGTAGCCCTCCTCTGGACACTCTCCAACAGTTTCATGTCCTTTTTATACTGTGGTGCCCAGAACTGCACACAGTACTCGAGGTGAGGCCGCACCAGCGCAGAGTAGAGCGGGACAATCACCTCCCTTGACCTACTAGCGATGCCGTGCTTGATGCACCCCAGGACACGGTTGGCCCTCCTGGCTGCCAGGGCACACTGCTGGCTCATGTTCAACTTGCCGTCTACCACGACCCCCAGATCCCTCTCTTCTAGGCTGCTCTCCAGCGTCTCATCGCCCAGTCTGTACGTGCAGCCAGGGTTTCCTCGTCCCAGGTGCAGGACCCGGCACTTGCTCTTATTGAACTTCATGCGGTTGGTGATCGCCCAGCTCTCCAACCTGTCCAGATCCCTCTGCAAGGCCTTTCCACCCTCATTCGAGTCCACAACTCCTCCAAGTTTGGTGTCATCAGCAAACTTGCTCAAAATACCTTCTATTCCTACATCCAGATCGTTTATAAAAATATTGAAAAGTACCGGCCCTAAAATGGAGCCTTGAGGGACCCCACTGGTGACCGCCCGCCAGCCTGACGCAGCCCCATTTACCATAACCCTTTGGGCCCTGCCCGTTAGCCAATTGCTCACCCATCGGATGATGTTTTTATTTAGCTGTATGGTGGACATTTTGTCCAGTAGGATCCTATGGGAAACCGTGTCAAAAGCCTTGCTGAAGTCCAAAAAAATCACATCAGCTGGTTTCCCTTGGTCCACCATACGGGTGATCTTATCATAAAAGGAAATCAGGTTAGTTAGGCAGGACCTACCCTTCACAAACCCATGCTGGCTGGGACCAATGACTGCTTTGTCCCCCAGGTGCGCCTCAATAAGTTCGAGAACCATCTTCTCCATGATTTTACCAGGCACTGACGTGAGACTGACAGGCCTGTAATTGCTTGGGTCTTCTTTCTGACCCTTCTTGAAAATCGGCACAACATTTGCCAGCTTCCAGTCTACCGGGACCTCTCCAGATTCCCAGGATCGTTGAAAAATAATTGAGAGAGGTTCCGGGATGACGTCCGCCAGCTCTTTCAGCACCCGGGGATGAATCCCATCCGGACCCATGGACTTGTAGGGATCCAGGTGGAGTAGCAAATCCCGCACACGTTCAGGGTCGGTTGGGAGTTTGTCATCCCCACCGTCCCGGTCCTCCAGCTCGGGGCACCCTGGGTCCCGAAGCCCATCATCGGCATTGAAGACAGAGGCAAAGAAGGCATTAAGCGTCTCTGCTTTGCCTATGTCATTGTCTGTGAGGAGACCATCCCCATCAAGGAGCGGCCCTATGTATTCTTTAGTTCTCCTTTTTCCATTCACATATCTAAAAAAAAACTTTTTGTTTTCTTTCACAGACACAGCCAGCTTCAACTCTAGGTGTGCTTTGGCCCCACGAACTTTCTCCCTACAAACACGAACAGCATCCCTGTATTCTTTCCATGACACCTGGCCCTCTTTCCAGTAGCGAAACACTCTCTGTTTCCGCCTAATCTCCATTAGAATGTCCCTGGTCAGCCACGCCGGCCTCCTGCCCCGCTTGCCTGATTTGCGATATTTAGGAATTGCCTGATCTTGTGCTTCTAGGAGGCATCGCTTAAAGAATGACCAGCACTGGTGGACATCGAGGCCTTCAAGAGCAGTTTCCCAGGGGACCTTGCTGACTAGTTCCCTGAGCAGCCTGAAGTCCGCTTTCCCCATATCTAGGGATGAGGTTTTGGTGGCACTTTTCCTTCTGTCACCGTAAATTTTGAACTCAACCACTTCATGGTCGCTATGACCAAGGCGGCCACCAATCAGCACATCTCCCACCAGACCCTCTCTGTTTTCTAGCAACAGGTCTAGGAGGGCACCTTTCCTAGTTGGCTCCGTTAGCACCTGCACCAAGAAGTTATCATCTAGGTGCTTCATGAACCTCCTGGACTTGCTCGTGTCAGCCGTGTGGCACTCCCAGTTAACGTCTGGCAAGTTGAAGTCCCCCATAAGGACAAGGGGAGTTAATCTCGAGGCCTCTCTTAGTTCTGTAAAGAATAATTTATCGGCGCTATCGTCCTGGCCAGGCGGTCTGTAATAGACTCCCACAACGACATCCCCTTTATTCGTTCGTCCCTTGATCCTTACCCAGAGGCTCTCAACTTTGCCGTTGCCGACCTGAAGTTCCACACAGTCCAGCCCCTGCTTCACATACATCGCCACCCCACCACCTCGCCTACCCTGCCTGTCCCTCCTGAAGAGCCTGTAACCATCTATCACAACACCCCAGTCACACGACTCATCCCACCAGGTTTCGCTTATGCCGATGATGTCGTAGTTTCGGGACTGGGCCAGGACTTCTAGCTCATCCATTTTATTCCTCATGCTGCGTGCGTTCGTGTAGAAGCACTTCAGGTGCGTCTCCTTACACTCAGCACCTTGTGGATCTGACCGAAGGACCTCACTGGCACACAGCCCCTCTGATTGTAGCGTACCATCCCTTAGGTCTTCACCAGTGTGCCTGGTTTTAGCCCCTTCCCCCTTCGACTCTAGTTTAAAGCCCTGTCTATCAGCCCTGCCAACTCCTGACCAAAGATCCTTACTCCTCTCCGAGAGAGGCGCGTCCCATCCGGTGCCATCAGGCCCGGTGTAGCATAGACCTTCCCGTGATCAAAGAACCCAAAATTCTGCCGGTCACACCAGTCTCGAAGCCACGAGTTTATGTGAACCGCACGCCTTTCAGCTTCGATCCCCCCTATCGGAAGGACAGAGGCAAACACAACCTGCGCCCCTGATCCTCTAAGTAGTCGCCCCAAATCCCTAAAGTCTCTTTTGATCGCCTTCGGACTTCTCATTGCTACTTCATCGCTACCAGCCTGAAAGACCAGTAGCGGGTAGTAGTCAGCGGGCCGTACCAGGCGCTTGACTTCCTTGGCAAAGTCTCTCACCCGAGCCCCAGGGAGGCAACAGACTTCTCTGCGGGTTGGGTCCGGTCGGCATATCGGTCCCTCTGTCCCTTTCAGAAGGGAGCCCCCCATAACAATAGCCCTTCTTTCTTTTTTGAAGGATGATGTGGCAATGCAATGTTTGGGTCGCCTTGTCTTAGGCGCCCCCTCCAACCGGGACGGGTTTTTATCTACTTTGTCATTCAGATCGTCTTGTTCTAGTCCTTCATAACGATTATTTAAGGGTAGATGAGAAGGTGAGGTATGCCGAGTGAGGGCTTGCCTACCACCCCGAATGGGCACCTGCCTCCATTCCCCCCCTTGATCTAGGTCTCCTCCCGCTGCCTGGCAGGAGGAGGGAACCTCCGTCTTCTGCATAACAGGAGACGCCTGTGCTGTGGCAGGCTCGTGAGCCTGCCTCAGAGAGGGTAGAGTGCACCTCCACCAGTCAATTTCCATCTCTGATTCCCTTATGATCCTGAGCCTGTTCACCTCCTCCCGGAGCTCCGCTACCTGGCTGAGCAGTTCTTCAACCTGGGCACACCTCCCACAGGCATACTCTCCGCTGCTGTCGGAGACCGACAGAAGGCTGGGGCACACTCTGCAGCCCAGGACCTGGACGGCTGCGTGTTTCCCCGAGCCCTCCGTCTGAGTAGCCAAGAGGAGGAGGAAAGGGGGAGGTTGGGAGCGATGACATTTGTCTTGAAAAAAAAAAAAAGATTACATGTGATGGAGCTCTGTTTTCCTAGAAATGGCTGAATATCTGCTTGCCACTGGGAATCATAGAATGGTTTGGGTTGGAAGGGACCTTGAAGACCTTGAAGATCATCTAGTTCCAACCCCCCTGCCATGGGCAGGGTGTGATAAGCAAAGTTGTGTTTTTGCAATAGAAGGTGTTTTTGCAGTGGAAAATTCCACTAACCTTGCATATTCAGAAGTGATCCACTCCAAGATCCAGCCAAAAGAACCGCCGGGGAGACAAGAAAAGGGATGAAACCTGGGGAGTACTGACAAGTGGACTTTTCCCAATTGCCTAGACAAGGATCATAGCGATATCTCCTAGTGCTGCTGGACATTTTCACTGAATGGCTAGAAGGCTTCCCATGCCAAACTGAAACCAGGACACAAACTAATAAAGATAGGGAGGTTGTAAAGGCTTTACTGAAAGAAGTAATCCCACGCTTTGGAATACCAGAGGGACTAGGTCCCTATATCTCCTAAATCTAGGATCACTAGATCACCTAGATCTTTAGGTGATCCTGCTTGGCAGAGGGGTTGGACTAGATGATCTTCACAGGTCCCTTCCAACCTCATCCATTCTGTGATTCTGTGATTTTTGTGACTCTCCTCAGACAATGGACCTCATTTTATATCAAAAGTAGTTCAAGAAATATCGAGAGCATTACAGATTAGGTGGGACTTACATACTGCTTGGAGACCACAATCGAGCAGACAAATAGAAAGAATGAATCAAAGACTGAAAAAGCAGGTCACTAAAATTTGCCAAGAAGCTCAACTAAAGTGGCTAGAAGCCTTACCAATAGCTTTGCTGAGAATTAGGATAGCCCCCAGAGCTAGAGAAATAGTTAGCCCATTTGAATTATTATATGGCAAACCATAACCTGTAAATGAATTGGTGACAGAAGGGAGTCAGATGCATGTCGGGGGGGGGGACACGACACGGGGGGAGGGTTGGGTCAGACAATATTTGTGGCTTTGTCTTCCATGGTGTCCTCTCTCCATAGATATGTACAGGAGTCACTACCGATTCCATTGGATATTCCAGCACACCCATTCCAACATGGACATCAGGTGCTGATCTGAATGTGGAAAGGCTTTCCACTTCTCTAAAGGAGAAGTGGAAAGGACCTTATACTGTCTTGCTCCACTTCTGCACTGCAGTGGAAGGGATCAAAAGAAAAATTGATTGTGGATTCACTACATTCATGTAAAAGCAGCACCACCAGAAGAGGAAAAGCGAGACACCATCAGAAGAAGGAGCACAAGAGAAAATGTGGCAAGTTGAACCAACTGTGGACTTGAAACTGCTGTTTAAAAGGAGGACAAAACTATCTTTATTCTGGTTATACTTTCCTTAACAAGGCTGACTTATGGTTCCAGTTCTTGGATACATAATTCTATAGTTCAATTAGCTTTAAAATGAACTCATTTTGCAAATATAGCGTTTTGTTGGGTGTGCACCCATGTACCTGCCTCAGCATGAGGGAACTCCTGTCTATGCTATACCACTCACTGTGAACAAGACAGACGTGTGGCAATTAGCAAACTCAAGTAATGCTAGTATTTCTCCTCCATCATAGTCTTCCTCTATCCCTGTGTATCCTAGCAAAAGAGAAAATCTATCGTGTATACTCAATTAGTAGAAGTAGGGACAATGCTGCCCAGGGATCATATGTAGGTTCCTGGAAGCTGACCGGACAATGTAAAACTATTATTACAATTGAAACTACCAATTACACTATCATTAGAAATTATGGAAATAGAAGTGGGCCTATCGGACTCCACTGGTGGATATCCCCGGCAGGGGTATATTGGCTATGTGGTCCACGAGTGCGCAAAGCACTTCCTCCTGGATGGTATGGGACTTGTGCCCTGGGAGCTGTAGTTCCAGATGTTAGATTCCATAAACATGCAGACAGAAGGGGTTGGCTAAGATCACAGGCTATCTGTGTGACACCTTGGGAAAAACGAGTAATTTATACCTGGTTTCATGCTTTTATGAGGGCTTTAATCCTTTCATTGGGAAAAACAGAACCTGAAAAGGCAATAATAGATATTTCTGTGACACTAGAAACTATAAGCAATGCCACTATCAATGCTCTTGGTCGAATACAAACAGAAATAGAACAAATATCCCAAATAGCCTTGGAAATTTGGCTTGCCTTAGATGCACTATTTGCAGCTCAAGGAGGTGTTTGCACTGTGATAATCTGAAGCTGCTGTGTCTATGTAAATAAGAAGAAGCAAATTCAGAGAGATATCAACCGAATCTGGCAAGCATCCCCTTTGTTTCACCAAGTATCTCAGGATGCAGTCATTAATAGTAGACTAGATTTTTCCTGGCTCTGGTAATGGTTGCCAGACTTTGGATGATTAAAACAACTGTTTTTAGTTGTCATATTAATTGTAGTTATAATAGTCATACATAGTTGTGTGGGAACAAAAATGTTTTTGCACCAGAATTGGTAACATAAGCACAGGAAGCACCAGACATGCTGCTTCTTGGGAATGCCCAATGGGGGGGGGGTGGGGGTGGGAAGGGGGAGAAAGACAAGTACAAAATTGATATTCAACAGAAATGCATTTACTGGGTGTATGTGACCATGTAAGAAAGAGTTTTTTTTCTAGAGATGTTGCATTGTTTAGAGTTGCATTGTTTAGAGGAAAGGAATGTGGTATTGAGATATGCTTGCAGTGATAACAAAGCTTACCAGACCACCTTATCCCTAACCTGGGATAGTTGAATAGTCCCTGGGATAGTTGAAAACATCGATTCAAATCAAGGAAGTCATTTCACTTCACAAGTACTGCAAGGGTTAATGCAGGCCTTAGAGATTGAGTGGGATTTTCACACCCCGTGGTACCCCTCCTCATCTAGGAAGGTGGAGCGAATGAACCAGACATTAAAGAAGCAATTAACTAAATTAGTGTTAGAAACCCAACTTCCTTGGGTAAAATGCTTACCTTTAGCACTCCTCCAGGTTCAAACAGCACCAAGAAAGGATATAGGAATTTCACCATTTGAGATGCTGTTCGGATTACCCTATTTGGGCAGAAGGGATGAGATACCACAATTCGAAACAAGAGAGTTTTCTTAAGAACTATATTCTGGGGTTGTCCTCTTCTTTGTCATCTCTCAGGACCTGTGTGTTGTTGGCTCAAATCCCCACCACCATCAACCAGGAAATTGGGTCCTGATTCGGACCTGGAAAGAATCAAAACTCCGGCCTGAATGGGAAGGACCATTCCAAGTACTACTAACCACTGAAACAGCCGTAAGAACTGTGGAAAAAGGTTGGACTCACTATACTCGAGTGAAAGCATCCGTCGACCCTAGTACCTGTTGTTTCTACAGAAAACTTGTCGAAAGTTAAAATCAAAAAGAAAAATCTCATAATAGACTCTGAGCAGGATAAAAGCTTACAATTGTAAACTAACCTTTTATTTTCACAGGTAACTAATGAATGTGACTTGTGATTGAGAGAAAGGACTGGCCTATAGGGAATCGAAGTGCTCCCAAGGGGTTTTTGTTCTAGTAGTAGTGTACATCTTATTCTTTGTATTGATAATTATTTGGAAACCTAAGGTTTAAAAATAATGACAGGGAAAAATCAACTATTAATTTTGTTTCTGGCGATTGTAGGCCTCAGAGAAGGCCTTTGTCACTTGGCAACCTGGAAAAAGCATGACCAGATAATAGCAACGACGGGACACCCCGTCAAAATATGGTTGAATGTTACAGAGGGTTATGTACCACAATCCGTCACGTTTGATGCTTGTGAGGTGTTAGCTTGTGGTGATTTAAATGCCCAACAACAACTGAGCAGAGAGAACAAATAACTCTGTCCTGAACCTAAGACTAGTGGGATGTTTGAAGGACCCCCTTGCCCAACATGGACTAATGTATGGTGGACGACCAATCATAAAGGGTGGTCACATACACCCACCTCAGCTGTTGACTTCATGAGGTTAAAAATAAAATGAAATAAAATTTAACATATTTAAAGGAACTGTTCAGCCCAATTGTCAGCATCTACGATGTAATCCAATAACTATAACAATTACTCAGGTTGATTACATTACTAACCGTACTTATGGTTTTGGAGCAGATGTGACTGGGAGAGACCCAACAGCCAGATTGAGAATAGCTAAATGGAAATGATCCTCTATTGCCAGCAAAGACAGGGAGAAACTCGAGGAGAAAACAGGAGGCCCTCTTTGAAATGCGGCAGTTGCCACAGTTAAAGAAATAAAAGATCTTAGGCAAACATTTGAGATTGAAACAGGGTATGGGGATGTGAATGCCTGGATAGAATGGGTCAAATATACTGTCCAGAGTCTCAACCATAGCAATTGCTATGCTTGTGCCTCGGGAAGACCAATTGCCCAGATAGTGCCCTTCCCATTGGGGTGGACCAAGGACTCCCAGGGGATGTGATGTATGATTGCATTGTACCAAGAAAAGACTGCCTGGGGAAATGAGGCCTGTAAGTCTCTCTCTTTGCTGTTCCCTTCCTTGTGTGATAGCAATATCAGGGTTCCCCCTGCATTCTCTACTGCTATAGGTAACCATACAGCTTGCCTCTCACGGCAGGGTGTGAGTGCTACCCGGCATCTGGGAGGATTTGCCTTGTGCACGAGGACCTTGAATGCTACCAAGGACTTGATGGGAAACTGCTCAAGACTTGAGATTCCCGGGGCAGATCTCTGGTGGTACTGGGGAGGGAAGATCTTACAGTCCACCCTACCATCTAATTGGGGAGGCACTCGTGCACTTGTTCAATTAGCTATACCCTTCACCCTGGCATTTGAAAGAGAAACATCACAAATACCCAGAAGAAGTAAAAGAAACTTAGGAGTATCATTCAATGATAGAGTATACATAGATTCTATAGGGGTGCCTAGAGGAGTTCCCGATGAACAAAAAGCCAGGAATCAAATTGCTGCAGGGTTTGAGTCACTGTTCTGATGGGTAACAATCAATAAGAATGTGGGTTCGATTAATAATATTTATTATAATCAGCAGAGATTCATAAATTATACAAGGGATGCGATAAGAGGAATCGCTGAACAACTAAATGCCACCAGCAAAATGGCTTGGGAAAACAGAATAGCATTAGATATGATGCTCGCGGAGAAAGGAAGTGTGTGCGTGATGCTGGGGAACCGTTGTTGCACCTTTATACCCAACAATACTGCCCCAGATGGCACAGTAACTAGAGCATTGCAAGGGCTTACCACCCTTGCCAATGAATTGGCAGAAAACTCAGGAACAGACACTTCCATCACAGGATGGCTGGAATCTTGGTTTGGTAAATGGAAAGGGATGGTAGTGTCCATATTAACACCCTTGATCGTAGTAGTAGGAGTTTTGACAGCCATCGGTTGTTGCATTATCCCCTGTGTAAGAGGACTAGTCCAGCGGTTAATTGAAACTGCACTATTGAAACAAATGACCATGAAGCCACCACCTTACTCCGATAAGATGATGATATTTGAGGAGATGGAAAGCAAAGGTGAAGAAGAGGAAGATATCTACCAAATTGCACCTTAGAGAAAAGTTTTGCAAAAATCAACAATTTATAAAGAAGAAAAGGGGGGAATTGTAGGAACAAAAATGTTTTTGCACCAGAATTGGTAACATAAGCACAGGAAGTACCAGACATGCTGCTTCTTGGGAATGCCCAATGTGTGTGTGGGTGGGTGGGGGGTGGGGGGCGGGGGGCGAGAAGGGGGAGAAAGACAAGTACTAAATTGATAGTCAACAGAAAAGCATTTACTGGGTGTATGTGACCATGTAAGAAAGTCTTTTCTAGAGATGTTACATTGTTTAGAGGAAAGGAATGTGGTATTGAGATATGCTTGCAGTGAAATGCTTGCAGTGATATGCTTGCAGTGAAATGCAGACAACCAGACTCCTTAGGTCTGGTTGAATTAGGTGAATTTCACGGTAATTAGGTGAATAGGTGAATTAGAAGAATTAGGTGAATTTCACGCAAATTAGGTGAAATTCAGGTATCAAGTCAAGCCAGATAAGGGAAGAAACATTATCACCTCAAAGAGTAAAAAAAGTCAAAAGAAATTTGAAAAATAACAGGCTGGCAACTGAAAGCCATGTATTATCTGTGAAGCATCGGATAGGTTGTGAACCTGGACTACCCAGTCAATGGGGAACCAGGGGAGGGTCCCGGTCATTGAGAGATAAAGTATATAAACTGTACTATGTGACTAGTAGGTGAGCTCCTGCTTGTGGGATGCCCGCCATTGCAATCGCGAATAAAAATGCTACTTCACTGAGATCCTTGCCTGAGCCTATGTTATTGGCTACAGAGTGTTTCTCACAATTTGGGGGCTCGTGCGGGATCCAGTCACCTACCGGGGAGCCCCACCGCCACAGCAGCAGGAAGGCATGCCCCTCTGATTTCAGCGGTCCTGTGCTGGAGAGCTGAGGTAGGCACTCCGGTTTTGAGAACTGATTTGGTAACTGTGCATGTTTTAGTGGGTGATATTGGTAGTAGGGTGATGGTTGGACCAGATGATCTTGGAGGTCTTTTCCAACCTTAATGATTCTATGATTCTATGATAAGGCATAACTAGGAGAGTACTGGACTGGTGGTGCTACTGGGGAGGGAGAGTGGAGTGGGGAAATAATATTGAATCCTGATTTTTCTTTAAGTACATTATAGTTGTCATAGTTCTTCCTGCTTTCAATCAATGGCCAAATTAAACAAAAAAAAATGTGTTCTTGCTGGGTTTTATAAACATAAGTTTGAGTTAATCTAGGTAGACTCAAACAGCAAAGTGAAGATCCTAGATTGCTCTGGTGAGTGTTTTGTCCTAATTTATTATCTGCTTTAAAGATGATACTTTAATTGTGGCATTTAAGTAAAATTTGAACATTATTGCTTTTTGTTACACAGGAAGGCAATCTGAAGAGATATCCAACTCCATATCCTGATGAACTGACGAATATGGTCAAAACTGTCCAGACAATTGTACATAGACTGGAGGATGAAGAATCTACTGAAGATATTGCCAAGGAGTCGAAACAAGAAAGCCAGACAGTTTCTGTAAAAGATGTTGGGGTAAAGGTTAGATACAGTATTCTTTTCTGATTTCATCGATTCCTTTTAATTCTCTTCTCCCTCCCCACTAATGCTTTAGCAAGGAAAAAAAAAATCAAAATAAAGGACAGAACCTACCTGTTTACCATCTTAAGAAGTCTGTAATAAATGTCTGTTTTGCAGTAGCAATTTTCCTCTGACACTAAGAACAAAGAATGTGACTTGGTTCTCAGACAAATATAAAATATTGATGTGTTAGGGAGCTGGCTGCTTTGGTTTCTGGAGGATAGCAACTTTATCATCCTCTGATCCTTCTTTATCCGCCAAACTTCAAAAGGAAAATCAGGATCTCTAAGTACCTTGCCACTGCCCTCATGACTTGAGGTTTTACAAGATAAGTTGGGAAGGCAAGAGTAGCCAGTTGGCACACAAGTCACTTAAGATGCAGCATAGTAGTGAGGTGATAAGTGCTGTTTGGTGCTGACATGTCTCATTATAGATATTTCTGGCCTTTTTTACTTAACTGGAAGCTTAACGGTGTGAAATGTGTTAATTTGATTTGTGTCATTATGGAACAATGCTAGGGCCACGTGATGAAATATAACCTTCTATTTAAGAAAAACAGTGATTAGTGTACATAGTTCTTGTATCATGCAAAGGAAGGATCCAGCAATTTGCGTAAATAGAGGGTTTGAAGGGCGAACATTGAGACTCAAGTCTGGGAGATAAGAGGACCAAGGAGTTTTTTTAGGAAACTGCTGACTTTTGCATGGGACTCTGCCCAAGCCTCTGATATCCGGCAAAGAGATCCACCAAATAAGGAGAAAGGGGGAGTTGAAGGACGACAAAGCCTGGGAGGAAGACTACGAGCCTTCAGCACAAGAGACCCCCAGAAAGACCACCAGAGACTGATACGCATGCGTCCGGAGAGAGTTCGGATTCCAGGAACTAATTATAATAACCCTGCCTTTTCTAGGAATAGTGATGAATATGTATTAGTCTAGGAGCATAAAAATCAGCCACCTGATGTTGTCACGCCAAGGTGTGCGTCTTGGTGGAGCAGAGACTCCAGCCGCACCCCGTGCTGTTTGCTTGCCTCTATTCGCTTAATAAATTACAAACTTTAATTAGAATCCTATTTGGGGCTCAATCATTTATCACAACGGTATGAATTTACTCCAGTAAGGAGGAGAGTAAAAACAATTGGCAAAGAGTAGGGACTATATCTCAGTAATCTACAAAGATTTATCTCTACCTGTTGCATTTCATACTTTATAATTTCAAAGGTCAGATTTACATTTCATAGTTTCCCAAAATATGTAATGTTAACTCTAAATATCATATGTTACTGAAAACCTTTCAGGATGTTTTTTTCTGCTAATGTTCTTAACCCTGTAGACTTCAGAAATTGCTCCAATAAAAAACAAAGTTGATAAGAGAAAGCAATATTCAGCAGGGAGCTCTGTGCAGAAACTTACTGAACCAGAAACTGAGCACAGCGCTGGAAATTCACAGATGACTGCACTTGTTAAAAACTTGCAGAACACAAAAACGATTGTCAACCATGAAGACACGCTTGAGGTATGGCATTGCAATGAACATCATAGTAGTCAAATAATTGTTCTGGTGTATTGAATTTTTTACTGCGAGGGATAAAAATTTATGTTGACAGTAGTAGAAAATTGCCACCCATAAGTGCTCTAAGTACAGATGGCTTGTCATGCAATATTTTTCTTGCTTCAGACTATATTAATAAAAGTTGAAATAGCTAATAAAAAGTTCATAATGAAAGAAGTATACATTTAAAGAAAAATAAAACAAACTCCATTAAAAGTTTATTTAAGTATTAAACTTGAAAGACTCATGCTTGAACAGGATTTTATAGTTTTTACTTGATTGTCAGTTCTTCAGTACATAATTGATTATAACTGTCACTGAAATGTCAAAAAGATCTGATTAGTGGGAGCAATCAAAAACTTGTATATCTAAGTGACTGTAGCCATTCATTTCAACTGAAAAGTGAAAGGTGGATTTTAAAATATGAATTCCTCTGTATTTAACAGTGAGCTGTCATGAATATGGCTTGGATTGTGTTTACCTATTATAAGACTCAGGGATTTTTACCTTCTGAACTCTTTGTACATCTCTTTGACAAACACCATATATTTTATTATTATTATTATTTTAATTTAGAATGTGTTTCAGACTCTGAATTCAACCTCTGATTTTTTTTTTCACAGTTTCTGTTGGGTTTAACCCGGCCGGCAGCTAAGCACCACACAGCCGTTTGCTCCCCCTCCCCCCTCCCTCTCTCTCAGAGGTAGGCACTCCAGTTTTGAGAACTGGTCTGGTAACTGTGCACAGAGCAAGGTAAGAAATACTAAGTATTGCCTTGGGGGGGTCGGATAAGACTCCTGTGTGACGTGTGATTGAGACACATTTTTTACAAAGCGAGTGTGGAGTCCTGATCCATGGTGTAGTGGGTTTACGTGGCAAGGTTTTGGTAGCAGGGGGGCCATAGGGGTGCCTTCTGTGAGAAGAATCTAGAAGCTGCCCCATGTTAGATAAGGGCCCCACTGCTGGCCAGAGCAGGGCCAATAAGCGATGTTGTTTGCCCTACTGTGAGAGCCTACTTAAGACAGGAAAAAAGCCTGAAGCTACACAGCAGCTGGGAGAGAGAGGAGTGAGAAACAGCCTTGCAGGTGCTAAGGTCAGTGAAGAAGGAGGGGGAAAGGTGCTCCAGGCCCAGGAGCAGAAGTCCCCTGCAGCCTGTGGTCAGGACCATAGTGAAGAAGGCTGTCCCCCTGCAGCCCATGGAGTATCGCAGTGGAGTAGGGTTCCATGCTGCAGCCCGTGAAGCAGACCTCGGTGGAGCAGGTAGACCTGCACTGACGGAGGTGCGGCCTGTGGAGGACCCCCGCTGGAGCAGATTCTGGGCCGGACCTGTAGCCCGTGGAGAGGGAACCACGCAGCTTCTGGATTCTTTTCACAGAGGCCACTCCTGCAGCCCCTGCTACCAGAACCTTGCCATGTAAAACCAAAACACTGGGGCATCTAGGTCATTGCTGGCCCGTGAAGTATCGGGGATTAAATTAACTAATGAAACCCTAAAAGTGATGGGGGTAGAAGGGACTGGGATAACAGTGCCACTTTTTGGGGATACCAGGCTGAGACTAGGGATAAAATGATCACTGGCCAATTATTGTATGTACCTGAGGCAGGGACTAACTTGTTGGTAAGGGATTTGATGATGAAATTGGGCATTCAAATAGTAAATTGTTAGACTGGAATAACAGTGTTATTAATGGGGTGCTCTCAGACCCTGAGAGCAAAGATATATGCGCCTTCAAGTGGGAAGACCCTGAAATGGGGTGGAAGCAACAATACAGATGGACAGTTTTACCTCAGGGGTTTACAGAGTCACCAAATTTATTTGGGCAAGTTCAAGAACAGATTTTGGAGCAATTCCAACCTCCCGAGGAGGTGTTACTGTAACAATATGTGGATGATCATTTATTGTCAGGACAGGAGAAAACAGTTGTGAAGGAAGCTACTAACAAGATACTAAACTTTCTGGGAAAACAGGGCTTGAGAGTATTGGAAAATAAATTACAATATGTAGAAAGAGAAGTCAAGTATTTAAGGCATCTAATGTCTGAGGGAAAATGAAGGATAAATCCAGAGAGGATTCAGGGAATTGTTGAGCTAACACTACCCAAAACTAAGAAAGAACTAAAAAGTTTTAAGGAATCAGGAGCCACAAAGTCTGAAGGGAAATGGATACTCCCTGACGGGAGAGAAATGCTGAATAAAGCACCAATGAGGAAAATATTAACTGGTTTACATAAAGAGAGTCATTGGGGGGTGCAAGCAACGTGTGATGTTGTACTAAAAACTATGTCTGTGTAGGAATATAGTTTAGTGAAGCAACTATGCAGAGGATGTACCATATGTCAAAAGGTAAATACAACGGTCATCCGTAACCTACCTAGAGGGGGATGGGAGCCAGGGATTTGACCTTTCCAAAGTATACAGGTAGACTTTGCTGAGTTACCCAAAGTAGGGAGACTTAAGTACTTGTTTGTCCTAATTGACCACGTGACTGGATGGGTGGAAGTTTTCCCCTCAGTATCTGCCACTGCGAACACGGTGGCTAAGGTATCACTGGAGCAAATAATCCCTAGATATGGGATAGTTGAAAACATTGATTCAGATCAAGGAAGTCATTTCACTTCACAAGTACTGCAAAGGTTAATGCAGACCTTAGAGATTGAGTGGGATTTTCACACCCTGTGGTACCCCTCCTCATCTTGGAAGGTGGAGCGAATGAACCAGACATTAAAGAAGCAATTAACTAAATTAGTGTTAGAAACCCAACTTTCCTGGGTAAAAAGCTTACCCTTAGCACTGCTCCAGGTTCAAACAGCACCAAGAAAGGATATAGGAATTTCACCATTTGAGATGCTGTTCGGATTACCCTGTTTGGGCAGAAGGGATGAGATACTGCAATTCGAAACGAGAGTTTTCTTAAGAACTGTATTCTGGGGTCATCCACTTCTTTGTCATCTCTCAGGTTGTTGGCTCAAACCCCACCTTTGGAATTCCCCATTCACCACAATCAAAAACTTGTATATCTAAGTGACTGTAGCCATTCATTTCAACTGAAAAGTGAAAGGTGGATTTTAAAATATGAATTCCTCTGTATTTAATAGTGAGCTGTCACAAATATGGCTTGGATTGTGTTTGCCTATTATAAGACTCAGGGATTTTTACCTTCTGAACTCTTTGTACATCTCTTTGACGGACACCATTTTTTAAAAAAAAATTAGAATGTGTTCCAGACTCTGAATTCAACCTCTGAGTGTTTTTTTTCATAGTTTCTGTTGGGTTTAACCCGGCCGGCAGCTAAGCACCACACAGCCGTTCACTCACACTCCCCCCTACCTCTCTGGGATGGGGGAGAGAATCAGTAAATGAAGCCTGTGGGTTGAGATAGAGACAGTTTATTAAGACAGGAAAATAATAATAATAATAATACAAATAATAATGTGCACAAAACCAGTGATGTACAATGCAATTGCTCACCACCTGCTGATCGATGTCCAGCCTATCCCCGAGAAGCCAGTCCTGCCACCTCGGCTAGCCACCCCTATATATTGTTTAGCATGACGTCAGATGGTATGGAATACCCCTTTTGGGTCAGCTGTCCTGGGTCTGTCCCCTCCCAGCTCCTGCTGCACCCCTAGCCTGCCCACTGGCAGGACAGAGCGAGAAGCTGAAAAGTCCTTGGCTTAGTGAAAGCACTGCTCTGCAACAACTAAAACATCAGGGTGTATTCAGCACTCTTCTCATCCTAATCCAACACATAGCACCCTACCAGCTACTAGGAGGAAAATTAACTCTGTCCTAACTAAAACCAGGACATATATCCACCCCTTATTCCATATCATTTATGTCATGCTCAGGTTACTCCGTTTCCAATACATTCCAGTTAACCACCATTTTCCTCTATGGTAGTGATGACATACAGTATTAGATAATAATTAACATAATACAATTCAACTCACGGGCTATTCTCACCCAGTATTAAATCCCCTTGAGGTACACACCGGACCTCCCCATTCTTTTGCATTACCCACCAAGTGCATCCAGGTCCCTGAGCAAAAGCAATCCCACGAATGGGTTTGCCTTTTCCTGAGGCAGGAGTAGCCCAGACTGTCTTTCCCAGCATGTTTCTTATGTGCACTACAGGAACTTTATCCCCTTCTACTGTACGTAGCAGGTTCGATTGGGCAGGTCCAGCTCGGTTAGCAAATCCCCTAGTATTGACTAAGCAGGTGGCCTTTGCCAAATGTGTGGCCCAATTTTTGAATGTCCCAGAACCCATTGCCTTCAGTGTAGTCTTTAACAGTCCATTCCCGGAGGCTGGTGCATGACAGGGGATGTGATACACCCACTCAATACCATGTTCTTTGGCCCAAGTGTCTATAAGGTTCTTTCAGAAATGAATTGTCTGACTCAGTTCTTTCTGGGGTGCCATGTCGTCACAGGACTTGCTTTTCAAGGCCCAGGATAGTGTTTCGGGCGGTGGCATGGGGCACGGGATATGTTTCCAGCCATCTGAAGGGATGAGATACCGCAATTCGAAACAACAGAGTTTTCTTAAGAACTGTATTCTAGGGTCATCCACTTCTTTGTCATCTCTCAGGACCCATAGGTTGTTGGCTCAAACCCCATGTCTGGAATGCCCCTTCACCACCATCAACCAAGAAACTGGTTCCTGAGCCTGAGGCTATTTTATTGGCTACAGAGTGTTTCTCACAAGGTGCTCCAGGCTCCTTATCTCAACCCTTGAGCCATTAGCACCATATTTTCTCCCCCTTTCTCTTTGAGGAGGAGGAATGAGTGAGCGGTTGTGGTGAATGTTGGCTGCCCACCGGAGTAAAACCATCACAGCTGCTACGTCTTAATAGCTTCAAAAATAATTTTCATTTTCTACACTATTTAAAGCTGTAAAGCACGTTCTTTTAAAAACATATACTCAGGTTTGGAAAACTATGCAAGTTTCTTTTCTGACATAATAGGTAAACCAGGCCACAGATAACTTTTTTGGTTAGATCAACTGCTGCACAATTGTATTATCCTGAAAGGCTGTTTTCCTTCTTGCATACTATAGACACCACAATAAATTTTTCTCCCCATTGTGTATTATACACAAAAAAATATATTTTCTTAGTGTCTTACTGTAGCAAAATGCATACTTATGCGTTTAAACTAAAGAAAAAAAAAGTAGTCTCAAGAGCTTTATCTCCCTTAACAGAACCACAAGGGTACCAGAAGAGAATAATGAAGTTGGCAGCTCTACATGTACTGTAGATCATTAAGGAGGTGCTGCAGAGGACATCTTCATGACAGCTATTGTTTAGTTTTCCAGCAAAGATGAACTGAAAACAGTGGTCAGGAAGAAGTTTGCCAGCAGCTTTAACAGAAATTGCATTTAGCCTAAATGCATTATAGCATTTATTTAAATGTCTCATCATTACAAGAGACCTCCATAAACTACTCTTTTCAAAATATTGCATGTAATTCATGCTTTTAGGGTTAATTATTGCAATTAAGGTCAGAGTAATTTTGTAAACAAAATTTATATTAGATATATGTTTTAATTATAGCTACTGTTCCTCAGTTGGGAGCAACTTAATTTACATAGCTACCGTCCCAAATTATATGCCTTTTAATTTTTACTGAAAATTAGTGACATCAGAAAGAACAAAGAAGGACAGAAAGTATCTATATCGCATGAATGAGTATAATGTTTCACACCTGAAAGATTTAAATTCACACTTTCTGATGCTATACATTTCATTTTGGCATTTTATACTGCAGACACCACAGTATGGTACCTATACACACAAAAAGGGTACTCCAATGGAACATACAGCTTTCCAGAGTCACTAAGAAAAATGTCTGCTGTACTTTAAGGGCCAGCAATACATACTTGAGCTTACTGCATGCAATTCTCTACTAGAATGATCTGGACAGACTGAATATTCAATTGTTAGCTCCTCCTCTACTCAACCAAAATATATGAAACCAGTACTCCTATTTACCAATTACTGTTGCCAGAGGAAGACACCTTTTATTGCACATCACAAAATATTCAGGACTTTATAGCTGATTATAGCTTGGTCCCCCAAGGCTCTATTTTAGGGCCAGTCCTCTTCAATGTTTTTATAAAAGATTTGGATGTAGGACTAGAAGACGTTTTGAGCAAATTTGCTGATGATACTAAACTTGGAGGAGCTGTGGACTCCCTTGGGGGTGGAAAGGCCTTGTAGAGAGATCTGGACAGATTGGAGAGCTGGGCAATCACCGACCGCATGAAGTTTAACAAAAGCAAGTGCTGGGTCCTGCACCTGGGATGGGGCAACCCTGGCTGTACATACAGACTGGGCGATGAGCAGCAGCCCCACAGAGAGGAATCTGGGGGTTGTGGTTGATAGCAAGCTGAATATGAGCCAGCATTGTGCCCTGGCAGCCAGGAGGGCCAACCGTATCCTGGGGAGTTTCAAGCATGACATTGCTAGTTGGTCGAGGGAAGTGATTGACCTACTCAACTCTGTGCTGGTGCGGCCTCAACTCAAGTACTGTGTGCATTTCTGGGCACCACAGTACAAAAAGGATGTGAAACTGTTGGAGAGTGTCCAGAGGAGGGCGACGAAGATGGTGAAGGGCCTGGAGAGGAAAACATATGAGGAGTGGCTGAGGTCACTGGGCCTGTTCAGCCTGGAAAAGAGGAGGCTGAGGGGAAACCTCATCGCGGTCTACAGCTTCCTCATGAAGGGGAGTGGAGGGGCAGGCGCCGATCTATTCTCTTTAGTGACCAGTGACAGGACCCGCGGGAATGGTGTTAAGCTGCAGCAGAGGAGGTTCAGGCTAGCTTTCAGTTAAGAGGTTCTTCACTGAGAGGGCTGTCACGCATTGGAACAGGTTCCCCAGGGAAGTAGTTACTGCACCAGGCCTGTCGGGGTTTAAGAAGCATTTGGACTGTGCACTTAGCCACATGGTCTGAATTTTTGGGTAGACCTGTGTGATGCCAGGAGCTGGACTTGATGATCCTTATGGGTCCCTTCCAACTCGGGATATTCTATGATCCTATGATGCTATGATTCTATCCCTGAGCAGCCAGTCCCCCCACCCCAGCTAGCCACCCCGTATTAATTGCTCTGCATGACATCATATGATATGGAATACACCTTTGGCCAGCTTGGGTCAGCTCTCCTGGGTCTGTCCCCTCCCAGATCCTGCTGCACACCCAGCCTGCCCACTGGCAGGACAGAGCAAGAAGTTGAAAAGTCCTTAGCTTAGTGTAAGCCCTGCTCTGCAACAATTAAAACATCAGGGTGTTATCACCATTATTCTCATCCTAAATCCCAAACACAGCACCATACCAACTACTAGTAGGAAAATTAACTCTATTCTAGCCGAAATCAAGACACCTTTATTTCAGTAAATCCTTGGTGCAAGATAAATAACCTCGAAATCCCAAGCTCAACTGCTTGGCCAAGATAAGTTCAAAGCAGTCTTGACATTCATCAACGTACTGTCCCCAATGCAAATTGAGACAGTGACTCTTTGTTAAATGAAATGCAGAAACTGAATTTGGTTTAAATACAGACAGCATTATAAAGACAAAAATTATACACGTGACCCACCAACAGCCCTCATACAACACAAAATATGGCTGTAAGCTCCCTGACTCAAAAAGGAGTTCAGTGAACAGACTGAATGTGCTCAGCTGTTGTAAGGATGCAGGCAAAAACCTTAATTCTTATTCGGTAGTGAGAACTATATTGAAAATATAGTTCAAGAAGAAGAAGACCGGCCTGGCTGAACAGAGAGCTGCGGTTCGAGCTTAGGAGAAAAAAGAGGGTTTATAATCTTTGGAAAAGAGGGTGGGCCACTCAGGGGGACTATAAGGATGTTGTGAGGTGGTGCAGGGATAAAATTAGAAAGGCCAAAGCTCATCTGGAGCTCAATCTGGCTGCTGCCGTTAAAGACAACAAAAAAAGTTTTTATAAATATATCAGTACAAAAAGGAGGACTAAGGAGAATCTTCACTCTTTACTGGATGTAGGGGGAAACGTAGTTACCAGAGATGAGGAAAAGGCTGAGGTGCTTAATGCCTTCTTTGCCTCAGTCTATAGCAGCAAAACCAGTTGTTCTCTGGACGCCCAGTACCCTGAGCTGGTGGAAGGAGATGAGGAGCAGAATGTGGCCCCCACAATCCACGAGGAAATGGTTGGCGACCTGCTACAGCATTCGGATGTATGCAAGTCGATGGGGCCGGATGGGATCCACCCAAGGGTATTGAGAGAACTAGCGGAAGAGCTGGCCAAGCCACTTTCCATCATTTATCTGCAGTCCTGGCTATCAGGGGAGGTCCCACTCGACTGGTGGCTAGCAAACGTGATGCCCATCTACAAGAAGGACCAGAAGGTAGACCCAGGGAACTATAGGCCTGTTAGTTTGACCTCAGTGCCAGGGAAGCTCATGGAGTTCTTGAGCGTCATCACGCAGCACTTGCAGGGCAAGCAGGCGATCAGGCCCACTCAGCATGGGTTTATGAAAGGCAGGTCCTGCTTGACGAACCTCATCTCCTTCTATGACAAAGTGACGTGCTGTGTGGATGAGGGAAAGTCTGTGGATGTGGTCTACCTTGACTTCAGCAAGGCTTTTGACACCGTTTCCCACAGCATTCTCCTCAAGAAACTGGCTGCTCTTGGCTTGGACTGGTGCACGCTTCGTTGGATTAGAAACTGGCTGGATAGCCGGGCCCAAAGAGTCGTGGTGAATGGAGTCAAATCCAGTTGGAGGCCGGTCACTAGTGGAGTCCCCCAGGGCTCGGTACTGGGGCCAGTCCTCTTTAACATCTTTATCAATGATCTGGATGAGGGGATCGAGTGCACCCTCAGTAAGTTTGCAGATGACACCAAGTTAGCTGCATGTGTTGATCTGCTCGAGGGTAGGAAGGCTCTTCAGGAGGATCTGGATAGGCTGGACCAATGGGCCGAGGCCAACTGTATGAAGTTCAACCAGGCCAAGTGTCGGGTCCTCCACCTGGGGCACAACAACCCCAAACAGAGCTACAGGCTGGGATATGTGTGGTTAGAAAGCTGCCTGGCAGAGAAGGACCTGGTAGTATTGGTTGATGGTCGGCTGAATATGAGCCAGCAGTGTGCTCAGGCAGCCAAGAAGGCCAACAGCATCCTGGCTTGTATAAGAAACAGCGTGGCCAGTAGGTCCAGGGAAGTGATTATCCCCCTGTACTCAGCTCTGGTGAGGCCGCACCTCGAGTACTGTGTTCACTTTTGAGCCCCTCACTACAAGAAGGACATGGAGGTGCTTGAGTGAGTCCAGAGAAGGGCTACGAAGCTGGTGCAGTGTCTGGAGAACAAATCTTACGAGAAGCGGCTGAAGGAGCTGGGACTATTTAGCCTGGAGAAGAGGAGGCTCAGAGGCGACCTTATCGCAGTCTACAGGTACCTCAAAGGAGGCTGTAGCGAGGTGGCAGTTGGTCTATTCTCCCACGTGCCTGGTGACAGGACGAGGGGGAATGGGCTAAAATTGCGCCAGGGGAGGTTTAGGTTGGATATTAGGAAAAACTTCTTTACTGAAAGGGTTGTTAGTCACTGGAGTAGGCTGCCCAGGGAAGTGGTTGAATCACCATCCCTGGAGGTCTTTAAAAGATGTTTAGATGTAGAGCTTAGGGATATGGTTTAGTGGAGGACTTGTTAGCATTAGGTCAGAGGTTGGACTCGGTGATCTTGGAGGTCTCTTCCAACCTAGACTATTCTGTGATTCTGTGAAATAAAAATAGCCTGAAAACAATATTATTTTTTTTTCTCAAAATATCCCCTCATTTTTGGATGCATTTGAAAGCAGCAACCTGCTACAAATAACTTAAGAATATGAGTCACCTTGAAATAGAGCAAAGCTCAGCCTAGTCCAGCACTGCAAACAATAGCTGCCAGATGATTGCAACTGCTGCAGGGGAACCTCCTCCCTCTCAGTTTCCCAAATAAAAAACAACCCTGCAACAATGGTGAAAGAATACCCTAATATACCTTTCAATTTTGTTCCCACCTGTGTTAATACTACTGTGGCTGTATAATGACCCCATAGAAAATTACATTCAAATCCAGTTCAGACTGGCCCATGGGGAAGTGCAAGCATCCAGAATTACAAAGCACAGGAGACTTGATTTTGCACTACTCGAAGAAAATTGTTTTCCATGTTCTAAAACAAGACAACAAAAAGGAAAACTTTCAAAGGAGTATTCTATAAAGAGTTATGCCTTTTCTCCAGCATGAAGTAAAAAAAATGTGAAAACAGAACTACTAAAAAACAAAGCAACTGGAAGGGTGTTTCTTATACTTTCTCAAAAGGTTCTTGAAGCTGCTCAGCTATTTCTTTGCTTTGACCGGCTTCAAGGACTTTAAATCAAGTGCATGATAAAATCACATGGCAATATCTCTCCAGGGAGATTTTATAGTGGCCTTCCAGTACCTAAAGGGGGGGGGAAGGTGTGTGTGTGTGGGGGTGGCAACAAGAAAGCTGGAGAGGAACTCTTTATCAGGGAGTAGAGAGACAGTAACAGCTTTAAACTAAAAGAAGGTAGGTTTAGATTAGATATAAGGAAAAAATTCTTCACTCTGAGGGTGGTGAGGCACTGGAACAGGTTGCCCAGAAAAGTTGTGGATGCCCCCTCCCTGGAAGTGTTTAAGGCCAGGTTGGAAGGGGTTTTGAGCAACATGGTCTAGTGGAAGGTGTCCCTGCCCATGTCAGGGGGGTTGGAACTAGATGATCTTTAAGGTCCCTTCACTGGCATCTTGAGGTTTGCATGGCACCTAGATTTTGCTTAAGGTTCCACCGGACATACAGGAAACATTTCCCCATAATTATTTACTATCTTAGTCTGCTGCAGGACTTTCTCAATTCCTTGCATTTTTCTGCAACCAGGTGCCTAGCAGCAGCTCAGTTTTATCATCAAGGTAATTCTTTTTTCACATCAAGGAGCTACTACATTTTTCCTATGTGCCAACACATAGACAGGAACTGGGAGCCCACACTAATGGCAAAACACTGGAAATCTCAAACCAGTGGTAACGTAAAAGTCAATCAAAGAAACTCTCTAAGACTTAGTTTGGAGTTTTAGAAAGCAGGCATTCTTTAATTGTGGTGCCAGACGCACAGGGGATCACTCCACCTAATGTGAGTGCCGAATTGTCCAGGCTACAGGGGATATATATAGTCAAAACGTACATATTCATTAGATTTCTGAGAAATAATTAACATATTTGTACTATTTCCCATAATTCATTAAAATCTGTAAACGTCCCTGACGCATGCACATTTGTTTCCACTGGTGGTCTTCCGGGGGTCTCTGGTGGTAGTCGGTAGTCTTCCTCACTAAGTTTGTTGCTTGAACCCAGTTCTTGAGCATGCTCAGACCATCTCCATCTTGTTCTTTCTTATGTTGTTCCAACTTAACCATGCATACTAAACTAAGCATTTACACATTGAAGGACATGTGCATACCATGAGTTCCTCACCTATTCTTCACAGGCACGTCTTCCAGGCCTAGGTTATCTTGCCCCCCCTCCCCCGTCCTGGGATACAATTCTGTATGGTCTTACAGATAAGGCTGATTCTTTAGTGAGTAATGTAGCATTAGACATACAAAGTTTCTAGTCTTCCTTCTATTGACTTGCGAAAAACAGACTCCACAACCTGTAAAGTTGTAAAGTAGAACCAAATCTTCATTCATATGTTAAACTATGCACACCCACACTTTGTTTGACTTTAGCCAGAACCCACTGTACTGCACTTTTAATAAGCCAATTCCGTGAACTTAAAGACTGCTTTTGGTGAAAGAAAGGTTCATAGCTTTGCGACCTTGTTTCATGTTCTACTCTCTCTTACGCTAACCCTAAGAGATTGAAGATACAAACATCTAATTTCTTATGTGTAGAGCAGAGGCTACTAGGGAAACTTTTTCAACCTCTCCTGGCTGGGAGATACAGGTTGTGTCTAAACTAGTAATTTTCTTGCAGTAATTAATGAGAAATATTTGCCTGAAGCAGTTGGCATTTCTGGGAGGATTAATTCAAGTTTAATATAATAGTACACACCAAATACTTAGCCTAGCTGCTCTTTAAATTGCTGGCATAAACATCCATGTTAAGCATCTGAATTGTTACAATGGAACTGAAAACCTGGTTCCTGCCCCTATTCGCATGAGTACTGGAGTCCTCAGGTGGACATCTGGCATACTCTGGTGGTCTTTTGATGAAGACCAGAAGTCTTCCTCCCTGCTAACCTTCTGACCTTTCCTTTCTTTGACAGACTTCAGCCAGTTCTTGCTGGTTCCCTTATCTATACATACAGTCTTTTACTCCCTTATCTTTGGGGTCTTCCTGTCCTTGTGGTTAACATACAATAGCATTAGCTAAGACCTACAGAATCAACTGACGTGCAGAAAACAGACTCCACAAACTGTGAAGTTGTAAAGTATCACAGAATCACAGAACTGAAGGGGTTGGAAGGGACCTTGAGAG
>JAACYO010019877.1:0-10175 GCA_011074415.1 Stictonetta naevosa
GATTTGATTTGATTTGATTTGATTTGATTTGATTTGATTTGATTTTAATTTTATTTTATTTGCATGTGTGAGCAGCTCTTGCTTTACTTATTAAACTGTCTTGATCTCATCCCACAAGGTTTCTCACTTTTACACCCATGGGTGGGAGGACCAAGCTAGCTGCTGTGTGGTGCTTAGCTACTTCCAGGTTAATCCACAGGAAAACCTTCCTGAAGTCAGAGTAGATCTATATCCACTGCTCTTCCCTCATCTGCCAGGCCAGTCATTTCATCATGGACATGTCCATGTCTAAATTGGTCAAGAGTGGCTTCCCTACCTGAAGATGTCCCAACTGCTTTGGATGATTTTCTTGTCCTTCCTGAGCCTGGAAATGGGTTCCTCGATGAGCTGCTCCATCGCCTTCCCAGGGATGGAGTGGAGCCTGAGCACCCTGTACTTCCCTGGGCTCTCCTCCTTGGCCTTCTTGCAGCTAGGAGGGACAATTGCCTTCCTCCAGTCTTGGGGCACTTCTGCTCGTCACCAGGATTGATCCCAGATGACCAAGAGTGACCTTGCAAGAACATCAGCCAGCTCCCTCCACTGTCATGGGTGAATCCCATCAGGTCCCATAGACTTGTGTGTCCCATTTGGTCTAGTATGTCCTGACCTGACCCACTCCCACCAGGTGTACATCTTCCTTGCCCCAGACTTTCCCCTTTCTTTGTGACCTGGGATTCCTGAAGGGCAGTCTTGCCTGTACTGATTGAGGTGAAGAAGGAAGTCAGCACCTCTGTCTTTTCCCTGTCCTGTGCCAACAGATCCTGGGCCTCATTCAGCAGTGAGTCCACATATGCCTGAACCTTCCTTTTGTCACCTAGATACTTCCAGAAGCCCTTCTTACTGACTTAGACATCGTTGTCCACATTCCATTACAGTCAGACTTTAGCTTTCTGATATTCATTCCTACATGCTCTGACAAGGCCTCTGTATTCCTCTCAGGTTACCTGTTCTTGTTTCCACCATCTCGATGCTTCTTTTCTGTGCTGGAGTTTGGCCAGCATCTCCTGGGTCATCCATGCAGGCCACTTGCAATTTTTGACTGATTTCATCTTTCTTGGGATGGACTGCTCTTGAGCTTGGAGGAAGTGATCCTGGAATATGAACCACCTCTCTTGGACCGCTCTTCTCTCCAGGGCCTTATTCCTCAGTGTTCTTCCAAGCAGATGTTGAAGAGGCCAAAGACTGCTCTCCCAAAGACCAGGGTTGTGAGCTTCCTATTTGTCAGCTATGTTGCCCTCCTGCAGGATCAACTCCACCATGGTCACTGCAGGGAACATTGTTAACTTATCCTGAGCTTACCAGGAACCAGAACCCCCAGATCACTTTCTGCAGGGCTATGCTCCATCCACTTGTTCCCCAGTCTATATGTACATCCAGGAATACACTGTCTGATGTGCAGAATCTGGCATAAGTTCTTGATAAATTTTAAATGGTATGCGACTGACCAGCATTCAAATGTATCAAGATGTCTCACTAAGGCCCCTCTACCCTCAAGGCAATTGACGGAGCTTCCTAATTTAGTAGATGTAGGGCAGTCCACTCATGTGCCTAAGCTCTCAACCTGCTGTTTATTCTCTCCTCCATCCTTTACCTATTCCTTGATGTATCTGTCAAGGAACAGACCAACCATTTTAAGAGCTTGCCTCTCAGCAGTACCTTGAGATTCTTGGAGAGCTGCCTAACCTCCACCAACGGCCCTCAGGGGCTGCAGAGATAGAATAAAAGCAAACCTATTTCTTGTAAGGGATGCCCATCCCATTTCTGTTTCTCATTGTCATTGCAGAGCTTGCTATTTGTTCTCTTTCTCATTGTTCTTGCAGACAGCAGGCAGAGTTTGGCATGGTCCCACAGCCGAGGTGTGACAGCCCAAAGATGTACCAACACCCTCAGCCAGGAATGCAGACCACAACAAGCTGCAGCCTGTGATTTCTGACATCCATGGAGTCACTGCCAAGGCATGCTGGGACAAGTCATGCAGCTTGGGATCCTTCAGTGGGTGCATACAGACTTCAGGACAGACAGGCTGGAATGATCCAGAGATAGATTTCCTCACTGAAGCTGCTTGGATATATGGAGCTCCTCTACGTGACCTGTGAAAACTTCTGAGAGGCCTTGTGGGTGCCAATCAGAGGAGGGGTCACTGAGGGTGCTATCATGGTGGGAGAAAAAGAACCTGCAGCCAGGGTGAGGAAGTGGACACAGTCATTGTTGAGCACCCCAAAGAAGTCTCTGGATGTATGAGTCTGGGTCTCCCTCAGGGCTTTTTCATGTCCCTGCCATTTTCCAGAAGGGGAACCGAGCTGTGTGCAAAAAGCCCAGGTGGTTACTGGAGTGTCTTGGGATAGCTTCTTGGTCCAGCTGCCAGACAGGCCAACAGAGGTAATACAAACCTGGATCTGATACCTGCATGCCAGAAAGAGCTGGTCAGGGATGTGATGATCCGTGTCAGCCCTGGCTGTCGTGACCCTGAAATTGATGGGTCCCGGATCCCAAGGGGTGTGAGGAAGGAAATAAAAGACTTTTAGTGGGGATCCCAGGTGAGCAACACACAAGTGCAGTTGGACACCTCGTGAGTTCTGCGCAGGGCTGAGGAGGCAATGAGGCCCTGGGGCTGGTGTCCTCTTGTGGTCCTCAGTGGAAGGGATGGCAGCCCTAGATAGCTGAGAGAACAAGGACCTCAGTTCTGTTGGTGGAGGTCCCAGCCACACCAGAGCCCTCAGCTATTCCCACCACAAGCTGTCCAATGCTTCTTTCCTTCTTTGATTCTGTTATTCCATAATATAGTAATTGCTTGGAACTTCAGGGAGACCAAAGATTCCCATTGCTCTAAGTGGACTAACTGTATCTCTAGGAAACTCCTAAACTTTATTTTCACATAATCTTTCTTGTCTAAAGACTGAAAGAAAATAATATGTTTATACCTTGTGGGAGATGAGCTTCATTGGACATGGCATGGACCTAGCATAAGCTTAAGGAGTCAGCTTTATTAATTATTAAGCCTTGTCATACTTTATTTTAGTTTGCTTGCAATTAAGAATCATCCTTTTCTACCTGTGCTCAGCCTGTTCTCTAAGGAAAGCAGGAGGGAGTTGGGACAAAGGAGCTACAAGGTGCAACTGCAGACTTCAGTGGAGAAGTCTGATGTCAGGAGAAGTGATGCAAGTCCTAGGCAATCAATGAGAGAAATGGTGTGAGGTTGGGAGGTGGGGAGCAAGGTTGTCTGTACAGGGTCAAACTTCTCCTACCTGTCCAGACCTCCTTAAGAGACTCTTGGGCCTTTCCGTGTCTTAATAAGCCCCAAAATGTACTTGCTGACAAGTTTATCACCTTCAGCTCCTGAGAGCAGACTGATGAAATCTCTCAGAAAGCCAAAGTCAGAAGCCAAACCCCAAAGTTCTTCAAAGCACTGACTGGTGCCACTGAGGGCCATTTCTGACAAAGCCCCTTGGACTCCTTAGGGCAGGTAATTGGAGGCCATGATTACAGGTAGGCCAAGGAATTGTGCAGTGACTCTGAGTCTGAGAAAATGCTGGCCTTGTTTCATCAAGCAGAAAGGCCAAGTCGTGCTGCCAGCAGGTGCAAGGAGGAGATGAGGAACTAGTTGTATTACCATGTTATAAAACAACATCTCCTCCTAGGCCTTGGTGGCAGAGAGACCTGCCATAGCCAAGGGGACAAGACCCCTTGTTTCACCTTGTCAGTGCACTTGTCCATCGCCACTGCTGGCTGTCCTATGACATTCCACACCTGTCCCTCTTTCCCTGTAGGCTACAAACTCATATGGGAATTTCTGTGCATTCAATGACTTCTCTACCCTCTCAGGCTGTGCCCTGAAACATAAACTGATGTTTTTCCTCCACAAACAGATTCCCTCCAGGTGACCTCTGACACTATAGCACAACCTTTCCACTCACTTATCTTCCCTGACATGCCCACCCCTCACCACCAAGAATTCACTTTGAGGCAGGTTTTCTCTCACATGCTTTTTCCTGTGAACAAGGAAAGTTCCAGCATCTCAGAAACCATCCTTCACACAGGCATCCACACTCATGAGCTCTCCCATGACCTGTCAGCTGACAGGACAGAATGAACCTCATCATGATCTTCCAAGCCAAATGGCCTTCCTGCTGGCCTTTCAGCTCCTCAGATAGACATGATCAAGCTACATGCCTGCTGTTCTCCTGTGATGTACTCAGGTGCAAAAATCTCGACAACCCACAGGTAAGCCTTGACAACCCTTTGAGGTACTTGGGCAGAGGGTGTCACACAAGCACCATGCCAGCCAGGTCCCTTCTGCTGGCCTGTGAAAGACACTGGGAGATGTGAGCCAAAAGCCCATCTGCCAGCCAGGAGGCAAGGGTTGACCTGGCAGCTACTTCAGAAAGAAGGGACCTCCCAGTGCCTTGCCCAGCCATGTCCCTGCTGCTGGCCTCTCAGCTCCAGAGGCAGAAGTGACCTCTCAGTCCCCACCAAAGCCAATTGCTTCCTACTAGATTGAGAGTTTCTAAGGCACAATTGATGCCCTATAAGAATATCCAAACCTTTCACCATCCTAGGGACCTAGGACATAAGAAGTTAAAAGCAAAGGCATTGTCATCCTCCAAGGGTATGCACCTCCTGATGGCCTTTCAGATACTCTGATGGACAGGAGAGACCTATGTGCAAGCTCTGTTAGGTACTAGGGCAGGAATGAGCTTGAAATAAAGACTAAAATTAGCTGCGTGTCAGTGGCTCATCAGTTCATCGCACCTAAAATGGCACTCCTTTACAACAACCATGTGCCTGAAGGTGGCCTATCAGACCCTCAGGCAGAAGTGCCCCGACACCCACCTGCACAGCCATGGACCTTCATGCTGCATCCTGAGATCCTGAGACAGAGCTGACTCAGCAGAGCATCCCCACCCATCTCATCCTTGAGCCCTATGACCTGACGATCCATGTCACCTCACCTACCTCCTCCAAGACAAAGTGACTTCTCTGGGACATCCTAAGCCCTTCCCAGCCTCATGGGGCCAAAGAGCTTCAGCTACAGGACAAGAGTGCAGGAACAAGTGATTTGAGCATCAGGTGTTCAGGTTAGGGTTTAGGGATTAGCTCTTGCCTCCAGGGTTAGGGATTGAGCAGGGTCTTCTGTTTCGTGTTCTGCTTTGAGCTGACAAATTAATGTCAGGGATTAAGGACTAGGGATTAGTGAGAGGAATAGGTTAAGACTAATAGTAACAGGTAATGTGTCTGGGGTTTGACTTCAAGGTAGTATAGCAGGTTGGGAATTAGAGCAGTGGGTTCCTCTGAGGGTGAGAGAGAGCATTTAGGATAGCGCTAGGATCTAAGGTTACTGGTTAGAAATATTGCCAGTGGTCTAACATAAATGTTTTCCCAGGGAGCGTTGTGGCAGCAGCAGCCTTACCTGAACCCCTCTCACCTCTTCAGAACCTTTCCTTTCTGTTATCAAGACCCTCTTCTCTCCATCAAATCATCCATCGCTATTCTCCCAGCTTTCCCTTGACCTCCCAAGATGAGCCACCCTGTTGGAGGCAGCTTTCTGATGGCCTTTATGACCTCAGAGGCTCTGCCTCCCTGCTGTTGGATAGCCAGGGGATGGGACAGAAGTGACCTCATAGTCAGCATCCACAGGGCTACAAGGAGCTGTTGTGCTCAGGAGGCCTCTTCTTAGCCCACCCAGGAGATAAGAGTGCAGGGGATGCCCTGCACAATCCCTCTGGTACTCTGCCTGCCAACCAGCTCATGCTTCAGAAAGCCTCCCACACATCCAGACTCATGGTTCTTCATGTAGCCTTTAGCAACTCCAGGGCATCCTGCAGGGAATGGCCACCTCTGTGTGGAAAAGTGAATCAAGCACTGAATGTGCATTTTAGAGAAATGTTGAGAACTTTGCAGGAAATTATTGTAAAGGCTGAAAAAAATAATTCAAGTGGTTCCACAGGGGACTGTACCCTCAAAAGTAAATGACCTTAAGAAACTTTCTGTCCTAAAAGAACTGATGGCAACCCTCTGGAATGGCTGACTCAGGTTCATTTAACCACATCCACCCCATAAGCATCTCATATGGACAAGGAAAACACATACTCTATCTGTGTCTCTGCTGCTGTCATCTCCAGGAGATCCACAGCACCCACCCCAAAAACCCTGCAGCCCCCAGCCCAGCCCCACCCCCCAGCACAGCACAGCACCACACTGCTGGCCCTGGGGCTCCTCAGGCAGCACCGCTGCACACACACAGTGCCCTGCTCTCCTCCCAGGACACCTCATGTCCCACACAGCCTTGCCCCAGGCCAGCACCTCTGGGCTGGCCTGAGCAGCCATTCCTGCAGCCCCTGCCCATGCTGCCCACAGCCCCCAGGTGCTGCTGTGGTGCGCGGGGCCGTGGGGACACTGCAGGGCTGTGCTGGTCAGGCTGGGAAGGCAGAGGCAGCTGGTGGGGGGCACTGCCACTGACTGCCTCCCACCCAAGTGGTTCTTTGGCCATGGAGGGTTTGCGCAGATAGCCGGCCTTCTTCAGAGTCAGAGAGTCATGCAAGAGGAACAAGGAAATCATGGAGCCTCCTTCAAGTCTACTTCTTTGCAGTATCCATGTGTGGTGGTTTTACCGTGCTAGGCAGCTGAACACAACAACCACTCTCTCACTCCCCCTCCTCATCTGAGGAGGGGAAGAAGTAAAGGAAAGAACAACTCACAGGTTGAGATAAGGATAATTTAATTAAAGAGAAAAATATTATTATGGAAATATTGTTATTAATTAAACAATTCAAGTAAAGGGAAAGGGGAAGAGGGTGGGGGAAGGAAATAACAGAACAAAACAATTAAAGGCTATGTGGAAGTGCAGAGGAAAGAAATTACTCTCTACTTCCCACAAATGAGCGATGCTTGACCACGTCTTTGAAGCAGAGCCTCAACGCACGTAGCCGGTGTTCGGGAGGAGGACAGATGTTTTCTCTACAAGAGCCCACCCCTCCCCCCTTCTTCCTTTTTCCACCTTTTATTGCTGAGTGTGACATCATATGGTATGGAATATCCCTTTGGTTGGTTCAGGTCAGCTGCCCTGGTGATGTTTCTTTCTCACTTTTTTGCCCACCCCCTAGGAGGGTTAGAGAAAGTCCTGATGCTGTGCCAGCACTGCTCAGCAGCAGACACAACACCAGTGTGATACCCCTGCTGTTCTAGCTACAAGTGCAGAGCGCAGCACTGTATGGGCTGCTGCAGGGAAAGTTAACATCCCAGACAGACCCAGTGCAAGTGACCATTCACTGTCTCAGCTGTCAGCAGACACCCACGGGTGAGTCATAAATCTAGCCCTTGGTCTCTGAAAGGTCACAAATGTGACAGTGAGCCATTCCCTCCTGAACCAAAAGAGGAACAGACACATGTGGGCAGCAATTCTTTGGGCCTGTTCTTGGCATTGGCTTGGGAAAGACAACCCAGGCTTTGAGCATAGCATTAGGGTGTTTCCATTTTACTACAGAGATGCTATGAGAGTCTTCACTGACTCCCCCATAGTGTTAAATGCACATTTATACAGCTTTCAGATGTGAGCGAACAGGTTCATTAATTCATAGCACTGGAGGGAATCTAAATATTTACGCAGGGATGAAAGGGGCACGAACAGTCATAATGACTATATATAGAGAGAGAGATATGTATGTATATATACAATGAGAACAACCAAAACACATGCTGGAAGAGGATTACTGAGATTCATTTGTGGAGAGTGAAGGGATTTTTATAAGTACTGAAAAACATCCACAAAATCAGTTTCCTAACTGCATCCTTGAGCTCGTGGTTCCTCATGCTGTAGATGAGAGGGTT
This sequence comes from Stictonetta naevosa, assembly GCA_011074415.1. NCBI lineage: Eukaryota > Metazoa > Chordata > Aves > Anseriformes > Anatidae > Stictonetta > Stictonetta naevosa. The sequence goes on from JAACYO010019877.1 coordinate 7,864, forward strand.
CACTGCTGGAGGCACCACCGAGTACAGAACTGCCAACAAAAGGTTGAGGGATGGGGAAGAGATGGAGGAGGGCTTCAGGTAGGTAAATGTGGCAGTACTAAGAAACAGGGAGACCACAACCAGGTGAGGGAGGCACGTGGAAAAGGCTTTGTGCCGTCCAGGATCAGAGGATATCCTCATCACAGCCCTGAAGATCTTCACATAGGACACCACAAGGAAAACAAAACACCCAGATGCTACAGTGACACTAATAATAAGAAGCCCAACTTCTCTGAGGTAGGCATCTGAGCAGGAGAGCTTAAGGATCTGGGGAATTTCACAGAAGAACTGGTCCAGGACATTGCCTTTGCAGAGAGGGAGGGAAAAGGTATTGGCAGTGTGCAGCACAGCATAGAGAAAAGTACTGCCCCAGGCAGCTGCTGCCATGTTGATGCAAGTTCTACTGTCCATTATTGTCCTGTAGTGCAGGGGTTTGCAGATGGCAACGTAGCGGTCATAGGCCATGCTGATGAGAAGATAAAATTCTCCTGCAACAAAGACAACAAAGAAAAAGAACTGGGTAGCACATCCTGCGTAGGAAATGGCCCTGGTGTCCCAGAGGGAATTGGCCATGGCTTTGGGGACAGTGGTGGTAATAGTACCAAGGTCAATGAGAGAGAGGTTGAGGAGGAAGAAGTACATGGGGGTGTGGAGGCAGTGGTCGCAGGCTATGGCAGTGAGGATGAGGCCGTTGCCCAGGAGGGCAGCCAGGTAGATGCCCAGGAAGAGCCCGAAGTGCAGGAGCTGCAGCTCGCGTGTGTCTGCGAATGGCAGGAGGAGGAACTCAATGGGGAAGCTGCTGTTGGACATTTGCTGCCTTAGGGCATGGTTGCCTGTCCATGGAGGAAAAGACAGAGACATATTAGACTTCTCTGAACAAAATTCACGCCTTCTCTCAGAGAATTCACTCTTTCCTGAGCTGTATTCTCAGCTCATTCTCCAACTCTCTCAACTGACACCCTGCCTGACAGTTTAATATGAAGTTTGGACACTTTGTTCCCAAGAAGACACCCTCAGGGCAGGGCCCAGAAGTCCGTGTTAGAACAGAAGTTTACACCCACCTGCACCCCAGACAAAGAGAGTAGGAGAACCACACAGAGGTGGAGAAGTAAGAAAGAATACCACAATGCTCCAACTCACTGACAGAGAAAGGATGGCGGCCATGCAGGGAAGTCTTCACCAGGTGGCTTGCATGCCACCTATGGAAGTGGCTCTGCATGGAAGGTATTCTTAGCCTCCTTGTTGTGTATCACGCTGACTCCTCTCCTCTCCTGGAGGTCCAGCTGAGGAGGAGGTGGCTCATGCCCTAAAGCCCCTGAGGGCAGAGGCTGTGCTGGCTGGCAGAGGAGAGCAGGGGCTTGCTGCAGAGAAGGTGCCTGCAGTGAAGGCCTGGTATGGAGTGCCTGAATCCCCCCTCCCTTGGTGTTTTGGAAAGCAGCTCCCCTTTTGCCCAGGTCTCTGCTTCCTGGAGCTGTCCCTGCTGGCAGCTGCTTCCCTGTACCCACATCTCCCTGCCATTGCTCACAGACCCCGTCTCACCTGCTTTGTGCTCAGCTCTGCCCTGCAGACTCATCCTTTCCCAAGGCACTTCTTAGGGACATATTGATTGTGTTCAGCGGCTAAGGAGCTGCTCTGACCTGTCCTGAGAGCCCTTCAGGGCAGGAAAGTGAAAGAAGACACCCCAGAGAGTGCCTTCCCTTCTTGTAGTGTAGGCATTTCCCTTCCTTTTCAAGAATCTCCCCCAAAGATGCCCTGGGGGTGCTGTGGAGCTCTGAGCAGCCTGCCCCAGGCAGCAGCCTCTGGGATCCAGCAGGACCCTGCCCTGCCTTTCTCCGGGGGCTCCTTCCACCCACAGCTTCTCCCCTCAGCGCCCTGGGCAGCTCCCCAGGCAGGCTGAGTGCTGAGCCTGGCAGGCAGCAGAGGCCCTGCCCTGGCACACTGCCCCTGGGGCACAGCAGGGACCCTGCTCTGCACCACAGCCCTGGGCACCCCTGCCTGCACCCCAGCTGCACAGCCTGCAGCCAGCCCTGTGAGAAGGAACCCTCATGTCCTGTCCTTCTGACAGCTTTGGCAGGTAATCCCTGCTCTGGAGCTTGTCATTCTCCTCTTATTCAAAGAAATTCTGCGAATCCTCCTGAAAGCTCCCAGAGGCTGTGGCATTTGCCAGCAAATCTGGAGATGGCACCAGGAACAACAGCTGTGCTGCCCTGCAGCCAGAGCCTTACTCTGTTCAGGGCTGTGAAGATTTCTCCCGCAGTGAGCTCTCAGCATCC
>JAACYO010019901.1:0-11283 GCA_011074415.1 Stictonetta naevosa
CGGGTGGGGGCCGGGGCCGCCCGCCGGGCCGGGCCGTGCCTTGCCGTGCCGGGCCGTGCGAGCCGCCGGGGCCCCGCCGGGTGCAGCCTGCGGGGCGCTGCCGGGGGCTGCGGGGCTGAGCTCGCCGCTCCCTCTCGGCCCGCAGCCCGCGCCCGGTGCCAGCAGCTTTCCGGACAGAAGGAGCCCGGGAGCCGAGCGGCCGCGTGCCGTCGGAGAGGAATATCCACACCGAAAGCCGGTCGGTGCTGCTGCAGGCGGGACGTCGCCACCTCACGTCGTTTGCCTTCCAGCAAGGAACAGGACTAACTTTAAGCCTCCTAGCGCTGCCCTCAGATGGGTGTATTGTTCTCTCCAGTTTGTGTTAAACCCAGCGCGGCTAGGTTTAGCTCACGTAGCCAGTGTTTCCCGCTCACTGGTATTTAATAAGCCTACGTTGCAGCTATGGTGCCTGTTACCTTCTCACCTGTTCACTTCTGGAAGGGAAGTAAGATCGTGCTTGTTCTTATGATGGCAAAGGTGTCCATGAGGTTTTACATTTTGTGACTGTTCTTATTTTGCCCACGTTTGTGTGACAATTTTGCATTTGTCCTTTTTGGCCGGGTTCCAAAAATGGCTTAAAGATGTAAAACAACTCCTAAATGAACTTCAGACCTCAAAATCTACAATTACTCTCCCTGAAACAAGAGCTCCCGCGTGCTCCTTCTCTCCTTCACATATGCTGGCCAGTGAGGTCTGCAGCACCTGATCCTTCTTGTTTGTCCTCCTCTACTCCCAGTTCCTCTCTGCAGGGAGACAAAGCTGCCCCAAGAGGAGCTCCTCGCGGCTCAGGCTGAGATGATTCCCCTTGCCCAGATTTCACTCTTTGTGAATTCCAGGTTTCTTTCTACTCTCCACATGCTGTTCTGTGCCTTGCTCTGCCCAGATGTGACACACACGACCTGAGTGCTTCACTTGGGATTTTTCCTTGGAGCTCAGGTACATATTGGTTTGACCACTGTTGATGCCTAAGTCTTTCACTGGGTTTGGCGGTGATAGCTCTGGTTCCAAGTGCATACACTGTGAATACGAAACTCATCTGATCCTCCTGGAGCTGAGGAATAAGTTCTTTTGACTTCAGCAGGAATAGTTTGGAACTTGTATTTGTTGTTGAGGAGGCACGAAGCACATATTTTCTTCCTGGTGTAAGGGGCAGTGCCCTGAAGCTGGGAAACAATGCCAAGGGGTGATCAGGGAAGGGACATGGCTGTGCCTGGCTCCATCCTTCCCCTGAGGAGCCTCCGGGCACCGGCTCCACCTCGGCTCTTTTGGCCAGCTCCCCCTGGGGCGGGCAGGCGGAGAGCACCTCACCCTGTGCAGTGCCAGTTCGGGAGGAGCTGCTGCCAAAATGCAGCCCCTCGTACCCCTGTTCACCTCCAGCTGTGTGAGGATGCAGGATTCCTGCTTCCACAGAGGGCTTGGGCTCTCGCTGCTCCTCAGTGGGTTTGTGGCAACCACCCTGTGACAGTTAATTCCTCAACACCCCCCAATCACACATGCAAAAGCTCCCCCCAGCCCTGTTAAAACAAAACCACCCAGGCCAATCTGCTGTCCTGGCGAGCAGGGGAGTTGCCTTCAAACAGCAGCCTTGGTGGAAAGCAGAAAGTGAAACCTGACCTGAACTGGACGATGGGCAGCGGAGAAAAATGCTCAGTAAAGCACATGTGTATGAGACAAAGATCCAGCAGGCAAATCCCTTTATATGGTTTCTGAACCACTAACAATTGATTTATTATTTTTTTTCCCCATTCCGTGCTTGTTCCTTAATATCCTGCTTTCTGTCTCCCGGGGACTGCACACGAGAGATGAAAGCAAAGAAAACCAAACAAGCCATTGGCGGTGCTCACTCAATTGATTTTTACACAAAATTTGCCTTCATGCACGAAGGATAGAAAAATGATCCCATTAATAATGAATAACAAAAACAAATGCAGGGAGGAAATCAATAGAAGCACATCTGATATCACTGGGAGATGTGGGAAGGGGGCCCAGACACACAAAGGCAGGGGCAGGAGAAGCAGGGGGCAATGGGACAGGGAGCGTGGGGACCCCCGGCCCCTGCCCTGTGCCACTGGAGGGGGTGGCCCAGGCCTTGGCCCCAGCTCTGGTGAGTGTTTCGCCATCCACAACGGTTAAGGTGAGGAGCAGCACCTGCACCTCAGGAGTGGGACCTGAGGGTTACACAGGCATCACGGAGCTGTTCGGTGACAGCTGGGGTTGGAGAAACCTCAGTTCTAGCACAACGCGCTTAGCCTTGAACTTGCCCTAACATTGCCCATCCCATCCCAATCCCAGCCCAGCCGCCCTGACCCCCCGAGGGACGAGGTTTCAGAGCCGCACCGGGTCCGTCTCTTCCCCACAGACGACCTCAGATGCAGGGGTTTTGCTGGAGAGTCCTCAGCAGCACAAGCTGCTGTTGACCCATCCCTGCCTGAACAAACGCCGTGCTCAGCTCACCGGGAGAAATGGGACTTCCCTCTCCTTCCTCCCCTTCTTTCAACTCAAATCAGTCTGGGGACACCAAGTATTCGTTGCCACAGGCTGCATGTGGGCATGCAGAGCAAACACTGAGCTCTGTGGAAATGCACTGATTCAAACCAAAATGCTGCTTTACACTGATATAGAGCGGAAGGAATTTGTTGCAGTCGTGCAGGTTTTCCAGTTATTTTCAGAACAGAGTGTTTTAAAGCAATTAAGTGAATTTGTCTTTAATGACAGTAGTTGTGCTCTGCATTTTGCCTGGAAATGTTAGTTACAGATTTATTCCACCACCAAGACTTTGTTTCTAAAGTAGATTTAGAACTATAGCTGGAGATACATGTCACAACATTTTCAGTAGAATTTTATGTGGAGGAATGAAACAATACGCAGATGAAAATGAAATCCAAAGAGAATTAAAAATGTACAATAACGCTATATAAATCTAGATCAACTGTTGTAAAATAGTACTGACACCAGCTAAACGTCTTCAACCTGCCTGCTGAAAATTAAGCCCTGAATATAGCACGTTAAGAACTCCCGCACCCTGCTCTCAGGCAGCAGAGGCTGCGGTGCTGTCAGCCAGGTACCAGACATTTATTTCTGGTGTGCGTGGACGTGGGGAGCCAGTGGCAGGGATCAGACCGGAGAGCGCTGGCGTTGGCATGAGATCAGAATGGAACAGGCTCTGTGGAAAAGGACTTCTCATCTGCAGATCTGCTGCCCTTTCTGCCAGGGGCTTGTTGCGGACTAATTAAATGGTTCTGGGATGTAGGTGTAATAGCAGGAAAGTTTAACAGTTCGGTGCCCTGCCGCTTCATCCCAAGATGAGTAAGGGGTTCCACAACCTCTATATGCTGAAGGAGAACACCAGGTGACTGGACGCAGAACTTGTAGGGACTGGACCGGTGTGGCAGAGCATGGGCTTACGGGGGGGATGCCCGACTGCCCGAGCTGGGTTACTTCCCCCCGCACCTTCGGTCCTTGCCACGGGAGCACCCAGTGCTGCCCCTGTCCCCAGGCACAGGGAGCGGGGAGCAACGTGCTGCCCACCGGCACCGCTCGGCCCCGGCAGCCCCTGCAACGCCCCACGGCAGCGCCCTGTGGGTGGGTGGCTGTGGGTGCCCAAAGCTGTGGGTGCTCGACGCATGCCATACCCTTCCATTTACTCACTTTCCTAACGGAAAAGCTGGGATGGAAACCAAGCCATCACCCACCAAAAGAGGAAAGCGTTCAGATAGTGCAAAGGCACTAAATAATTCAGCAGCTATTTAAAAGCACAGTGTTTTGTTATTTCAGTGGAACTACCCCGGTTTGACTTCCCACATCTTCGGCGTGGAAGGAGATGCTCCCAGCAGGCAGGTGAGCTCCTCTGTTTAGGAGAGGAAGAGGCAGGGAGCAGGTGGGGAGGTTAATCACACTGTCAGCATTTACTTGCTTTTTAAACTTGCATGAGTTTGGAGATCAAAATGGAGAAGCGATGTAGGGCAGATGAATTTGCAGGGAAACCTTTGATATTTCTCCTCCTGAGGCTGGTGTGTCTAATGCATGCGTTCTGTGAGTTTACCAGGTCTTTGTTTACACGGCATAAGCCCTGCCTCCAGGACCTGGAAGCACCAGGAAGGCACCCAGGGAGGGCTGGGGTGCCATCTGCACCCATGGGTGGCTGGGGAGAGGCCCCACCAAGGACACCATGAGGGGGACATAGCCCTGGGATGAAGTTGTCCACTGGGGACTGTGCTGCCGGGCTGCTTCTAAACAACAGAAGGTCTCTGCAGAAACAGGCTCTGAGTTACCCTGGCAGAGCTGCCTGTGCCTTTTGCAAATGAGAATGAGCGTGATTTAATGGCGTTCTGCTTGATTGTGTGCACAGAAAGTACATCTCTACCCGGGAGGACAGGAACTGCGTGCTGCCGATACACCTGGGCTCCAGCTCCTCTGATCCCTGCAGGACCGTGGGCGGCTGTGGGCAGAAGGTGCCGGTGGTGCAGCCGGAGGCTCACTCCACTGTCTTCCCCTGCAGAGACCGCCCTGCCTCACCGCAGGCATCCCAGCGCCTTGTGGCTGCATCCTGACGTTGTTCCCAAGCAGCAGCTGGAGCCACTCGTGCTGCTGAGGACAGAAGGGAGTAAGCCGGCTCCAGAGCACTGGGCCAAGGTCAGTGCTCTCCGCCAGATGCCAGCTGCCCAGAGCTCACCTCCCGCACACGCTGCAAGAGGCGACGCGAAGTGCTGGGACACTAGTCTGCTTGGGCTTGCCTGAGCTACTTGTTCTAAAAAGAGAAGACAAATGGATTGTAGCTGTTTGTGCTTTCAGACGCCCAGCGAGCAGAGCCACACGCAGAAGCTGAAGTATTTATGGCACACAAAGAACATCCCTTTCATCTTCAGGGTTTGAAATCTTCCTTCAGAGCTTACCTGTGGGACAGTGCTACACGCAGCTTGCCCAAATACACTGTATAATTCACACAACAAAAAACTCATAAAAGAACGTTAAGCCTGGAGGACAAAACCCCTGAAAAATCAGGAATGCTTTGGGCAGAAGGACTGAATTTTCAGGGCCTGTGTGGGATGCACAAGGATGCTTCAGCGGGGTGTCAGAACTCACGGATTTGCCAGAGCCCACGGCCCTCCTGCAGGCCCCAGCAGTGGGCCCAGAGCAGCCCTGACCCCGCTGGGTGCCAGTGGGCTGCGTGCCCGGACCCTGGGGCTGGCCATCAGCCGGGGGCTGAGCAACCTGCACTGCGCTCCCCTGGCACACCCCACCGTGAGCACTCCTTGCTCAGGGAACAGGAACAAGATGTGGCTGGGATCTGAGTCAGAGACAATATTTAAAGTTTGATATCTTGGTTGATTCTGAATACGTTTGTTTTTTCCCCAGATGCCAAAAGAGATCAGTCTACAAACATTACCACAGCATGGCCTGAGTGCAGCTCTCTGCCTCTAAAAAAAAAAAAAAAAAAAGGAAGACAAAGCTCAGGGTGTGGGGTGTAGGGGGGTGGTTTGGGGCAGGCAGAAGGGATGTGCTGCCTCCACTCAGCCACGTGCTGGATGAGGAACGGGATGGGCAGCTGCAGACAGATCAAGAGAGGCGAGGGGGAGCTGGGACCAGCTCCCAGGGGTCAGCCCCAGTGCTAGGGCTGCCAACAGCACGGAAATGCCTCACAGCTCAGAATGCAGTGAGCAACCTCAGCGTAAAGAGGGAAGGAAATACTCAGAAATATTGCTGGGCATTTACAAGGGAGAGAAATATGATTTTTTTTTTTTTTTTCAGTAGCTTTCTAAAAGGAAGGGGGCAGTGGAAGCACCCAAAGTATTTCAGACAGAGCGAAGCATGTTCTGTGTCAGAGATGCTAGGGAAGGAGGAGCTTCTCGCTTCCGTGCAATGAAGCATCCTGCAGCACTTCCCACCCAGGGCAGCTCTGGCTGGAGGTGGTGACGTGGTGCTGAGCCCCAGGCTGGGCTGTCTGGCCACCTTCAGCTGCTGCATGGTCCTGGGGGACTGCGGAGAGGGGTCCCTTCCACCCCCATGCCGACAAGGCCTGGGCAACCAGGGGGGTAGGGAAGCTGCCCAGGGTCCCCCGCAAACAGCACGTGAGTTAGTCAGGTCATATCAGCAGCTCCACATTGAGATGGGCTGGGTGCCACGTGCATGCACATTAACATGGAAAACACATTAGTCCCCGCCGCTGAAACACGAGAAAATTGGACATGAGACTTGATGTCCTGGGATTTAACACTGATGCCATTCCCCAGGACTCCACAGCAGAGCTGAAGCAGAGCCAGAAATGCAGGCTTGCTCCAATCTACCGCACTCCCCGACAGCTAAAAATACATCAGGCCAGAAGGGCTCGCCTTGGCATGCCCAGTTCAGTATCAGCTCCCCAGACAGCATTCATGGTGCCTCTGGGAGAAGCACATCTCAGTGCCCTGTGCAAGGCCTGCTGTCTCAGGTGCCCTGCCGCACGGTCTGGCTCTACGCTGGCGGTGGCCCTCCAGCCCAGGCTGGGGACGTTGCCTGCACCGGGCTCTGCCCCCGGGTCCCAGCCGTGTTCCCCGCACTGCTGGGGCTGCACGTGGGCACTTCTGGGGCTCCTGTCAGTGTCACCAGGCCCTGCCTGCTCCTTGGTGTGCCCCGTGCCTTGTTCCACATCCCGCATACCCCACGCTCTGCTCCAAGGCCCACGCACCCTGCGGCCAGCCCCGAGCATTGTGTGCTCTGAGGGGGCCACGGCAGCGAGGACGGTGCTCAAGAGGAGCCCGGGCAGAAGCAGAGCTGTGGGCAGGAGCTGGCAGGAGGGCGAGGAGCACCCCGCGTCCCTGCCACCCCACCAGGACCAGCCAGGGGTGGGCACCTGGCTGCTGGTGGCGAGGGCGGCTCCGCGGTGTCTGGCCCGGGCCAGTGAGCGGCTGCGGGGAAGGAGCAGCAGAGGCACTGGGAGCTGTGGCGCAGGAACCGGGGGAGCAGAGCACCTAGGCACATCAATAATTCATAAAATGCCAGCAGCAATGAAGGGAAAGAGGGACCAGAAGTAGGAGAACAGAATATCATAAAGCTTTTTAATGGTCTTTTTCCATTAGTGTCAGATATGTGGCTGTTTTTCAAGCAGGGGAAGTTCCCCTGGACTACCACAGACTTCAGTGTCCCTGTCACACCGACCCTCCCGGCCAGGGCAGCAGGTCCGAGGCCCTGAGCGCGGCCAGCAAGATGGGGCTGATGTTACTCAGGGCTATCGCACATTGTCAGGATTTACAGCATGGCATGGCACGGCCTGCGGATGGTACCCCTTGTGAAGGGTGCAGCAAGAGCATAATTGTGGTGTGAACACTCAGCATAAAGGCATGTTTCCAGCGTTGTTGGCTATGTTCACTCTGTAACCTCCAAAAAAGTCCGAGTTTGGGAAACCTTCTGTTCTCGCTGCTTGTGGGCACACCCACTGACCTCCTCCATCTCTGTAGCTGCACTACAGCTGAGCTCCCCGGCCCACCTAAGATCTACAGACTCCCCAAGTACAGAAAAATCTGGATTTTTTTCATATAAATGTAGGGGAAGAATTAAACGAGAGCAGGGAGCTCTGCACCTGGGAACTGCGTGCAGCACACCGTGTGGCAGCTGACTGACGGTCAGAGAAGCAGCGTTAAAGTTTAACAGCGCCCGGGGCCATCTGCTCCCCACACGCCGCCCAAGGCCGACGGAGGGGTGCGGCAGGCACACACCAGCGATGTCAGCCCCTGGATTTCAGACCAAAATCCACCTCCTGAGCCCCGCCACAGGGTTGTTGGAGGGTTTAAATAACATTATCTGCATTGAGGGCTGCAGGAGCAGAGGGACAGGTGCTGGGCACCGCCATGAAGTGCGGTGCAGTGCAGGGTGGCGCAGGGCAGTGCTGTGCAGCGTGGTGCTGTGCTGTGCTGTGCTGTGCTGTGCCCCTTGCTAGAGCCCCGCCGGTACAACTGACGCTGGAGGTAAAGGCAGCATGTTGCTGCAGGTGGTCCAGCCAAGTGCCTGCAGATCTGCCACGGCCGCTGCTCCGGCGATGCACATCATTATGGGCTGCACAACCCAGCTGCGCAGCGTTCCTGTTTTGCCACGTCAGCCAGCAAGTGTGCGTTTATCATGGGACCGCTGCAGCCAGCGGGCTGTGGCCAGGCTGGTCCAGGCAGGTCCCCATGCAGACTCCAGGCACCGTGCAGCAGCGAGGGGCGAGGCAGGGCAGGGAGGGGGAATGCAGGGAGTGGGAATGCCGGGGGCGCCGCCTGCCCCCCCACAGCGGGGACCCCCCCACGGCCACCCGGTGCCAGCTTGGGGCTGCTGCCCTCCGACACAGCACCGCCGGGTCTCCCTGGCAGATGCTGGCACTGCAGTAGCCTGCAGGCCCTGCAGACAGCCCAGGGCAAAAAATTTAATTCAGCGTCAGACTTCAACCTGAAATCTGAAAGAATGGAAAAAGAGTGACAGGATGTCAGCACCTCTGGGCCCGTGTGGCTGAGCTGCGGAGCACAGCTACGTGGCGCGGGTGGTGCTGGGGTGGGGGCCGGGCGGTGCGCCGTGGGGTGGCACCTGCCCTCGTGGGAGCTGTCACCATCACGAGGGCTGTGACACTCCCTGGCAGGAGAAACCAAAGGACGGGGCTGGATATCAGCTCCTGTCACACAGCTGCAAAGAGGAAGACAAAGGCCACCTGATTTGATGTCAGGAACTTGGGCAGATTTGAGAGGGTCTACTCAACACATAAAATTTCAAGCATCGTTCCTGCATGCCTGGCAGTGGAGTTGGACCACTTAAGAAATACTCCTTTAAAAATCACACCAGCCTAAACATTTGAAAAGGTTGAAAGTTTAAAAATCTCCATGGAAAATGCTCCCTCTCAAACAGCACCCGCAGCAGCCCCATGCTGTGACACCCAGAGTGGAGCCAACTGCTCTCCAGCAATGAGACCGTGGGTGCTGCCGTCAGAGAAGGGATTGAAACCAGGCTGCTGCTGGCTCCCTAGGTGTAGGCTTCTATAAAAACCTCTCTGGATAGATACCCAGCTTGCCCAGAAGACATTACAGTCACACTGTCACATCATCCCTTACTGCCCTGTGGAGCCCCAATCACCGAAGCTGGTCTGGTGTTGGGCTTGCCCCTGAAGGGATCCATCCCCGAGACCCAGCACTGCCAAAGCCCAAGGGGCAAACCCAGCGGTGTGTTTCCAGCCCAGACAGCAGCTCTGAGGTTTTTCTGCCTACGATGTGAGTGAGCAGCATGAGCCAGGCTGGTATCCGCATCCTGTTGGTCCTCTTTTGTATCTGCGTTCTTAGAGTCTTCCCTGCTGGTTACTTAGTGAGGCTATCACTGTCAACAGCAACTTCTGCAGTTAGAATCCAGATGTGGACTAAAATCTAGGTTAAGTTTAAATGTAGGTATTTTAAATGCAATGAATTCCACATTTTCCAAAAGCCACGTCCTGCTGAACAGGGGACTGACACCCAGTTCATCACAGTGACTTGCATTGTGCATCTCAGAATTAGAGCTGAAGTCCAAGAATTACTAGCTGCCTTTTATTATTATTATTTTTTTTAGAAAATAAAACTGAGCAGTAAGGGAGGGGGCTGCAGTGCAGTGGGGCTCTGCATGGAATGGGGCCAGCTCTCCGCTGAACATGGAAAAGGGCCTTGCAGATGCTCCTATCTGCCAGCCCGTAATTAATAAATTATTGAGACAATCCTGAAACAAGCAGATGAAAAAGGGGATGAAAGACACTAGTGGAAGACAGACAGCCCCACTGTTTGGGGAGGATCTAAGCTATCATGTCCAAAAATCATTTTAATCTCCTGCTGTCAGAAGGCGCTGATCACTTCTGATGGGGAATGCGAGGTGGGGACGCCTGGCGCACGGTTTCATCTCCTCTCCTCTCGCAGATTGTCAGACAGACACTTTTCATCTCGCCATTGGGGCAGAGCCAGCAGAGAGCATCTCCGGCTCCTTCCTGCAGCTCCTTGGACGGGGAAAGGCAACGGGGAGCCCCGGGCCTGGAGCTGCTGCCACCCACAGTGCCGGCACGGACAGGGCTGGGACGTGGCGGAACCGGGGGTACTGGGGACGTACGGGGCACGCAGGTGCCGGGGAGCCCCAGCCCCCCACCAGCTGCCAGTCGTTCTCATCGCCTCAGCGATGTTGAGCAAAACTCATGAATAAAGAAACTGAGCAGAAAAATCAAAGTATTCAAAAGTCTCTTTAGTACAGCAGCATCAAAAGGTCCCTTAGTGATTCTGATTATTTTTATTATTTAAGAAAAAAAAAAAAACTTTTATTTTTTTATTCTATTTTTTTATTTTTGGCAGAAATAGATAAATGGGGAAGGCGGGACCACGGAATGAAAGCGCTGAGGGCTGGAAGCCCTGCAGGCTTTGCAAGCCTCCCGGACCCCGACAGCCGGTGGGGACGGTGGTGTCGCTCAGCGAGCCCGCACGGCCTTGCAGGGGAGGCAGAGGGCCACCTGCCCGGTGTGCCGAGTTCTGTTATTTGTCTTTTGAAACGTGTTACTTGGCTGCAGGGGGCTTTTAAACGGAATGTTTTATAACGTGTTCTCTGCAATGTAACGTCAGTGTCACACCTGAGCTCCCAGCTCCTGCAGTGCCTTGGCACAGCCTTTACCTGTACGCTCGTTCTCTGCAGTGCTGTGGCACAGCCTTTACCCGTCTTTATCCTCTCAGCCCCACCCGAGGTCAGGGCCAGCCGTGTGCCCCAGAGCTCACCGCTGCCCGCCGCGCCGCAGGTTCCGGGCACAGGGGCTGCGGGGCACGCAGCGGGGCGGTGCTCCAGCCCACAGCACACCCCCTCACGACTCCGTGTTTCCCCACACGCCGTCCTGCTGTCACGGCCCCGGTCCCGTCACCGTCCGCTCCGGGCAGCCGCCCCCCTCGCTCCCTGCACCCTCACGGGGCCGCAGCGCGCCCGGCCCGGCCCTGTCAGCGCCCCCCGGCGGCCACGCGGAGCCCGCGCTGCCTTCCCATTGGCCGGCCCCGGCCCGCGCCCGCTCATTGGCTGCTGCCCGAGCACCGCCCGCTGGCACGTCACGGGGCGGGCCGCTCCCGATCTGGCTTTTGTGATTGGCAGCGCGCAGCCGCTCGCGCGGTCCGATTGGCGCGCGGGAATCTCTCGCTCTGCCCGCTGATTGGACGCGGTTCCCGTTCTTTTTGTTTCCGCTAGGGCCAGTTCCGTCGTACGTGAGGTCAGTTCCGGTCCGCTCTCTGGTCACGTGAGGCGCGACCCCGTTCCGGGGGG
>MU011812.1:3741-31472 GCA_011074415.1 Stictonetta naevosa
ACCATTATCTAAGTACCCCTTTGTAAGGTTTCCTCTATCTGGGCTTTGTGGGGTTAGACTGAACTTGTGGCTCCAGATCTATCATGTAGAAAAAGTAGTTTTAGTCAAGTGCTTTAGTAATTGGAAGACTGGAAGCTGGAAAACTATTCTGATATTTTAACAAGAGCAATGTATAATTATTTAACCTGTGGCTAATACAGTCTTTTTTTTAAGACTAGCATATTACTATTCTGTACCATTAAAAAAATATGCCATGATCTGATAGATTATTTTATCATACAAATCTGGGAATTTTCAGATCATTACATTATCAAAACAAAAGAAAAATTAAAACTTGAAGTGTTTTCTCTTTCTCTTATTTTCATCATGTGTAAAATAATGCTTTGTGTACCCAGAGAAATACAAGACCTCCCTCTAAATATAGAATGAAGTGGTAGAAAGTCTCATTAATTGACTCTGTTTATTTATTTATTTATTTATTTATTTATTTATGTGGATAAAGAAGTAAATTTTAAAAGAAGTAGCTGTGAAACTAAGTTTCTCTAGTTTGATATATATAGAGAGAGAAAGTTACCACTAACATTTGTACTAGCACAAACAAGATATTTTAAATTCTTTAAAGTTATTTGAAATTTCAGGGAAGACTCACGTATTTTCAGATAAAGGTGGATGAAAAATTGGTTTATTAAATAAGAGATTTCAGGATTGTCTAAAATTTTGGAAAAACATCCTTGCATTTTATAAAGCATTTTATTATAATCCTCCATAAAAATGTAACTTACATGTTCATCTGTTTATTGTTTGGTTTTGTTTTTCTGTTTAATTATGTGGTCAGATATAACTTTCAAAATAGCAAGCCATTGTTGTATTTCTCTTTTGTTGTTTTCTGCATGTTTGCATCTGTTCCTGATTTAAAATATGTAAATAGCTTGTTTTGAACTTTTAAAAATTTTTAGAAAATAATTTCAAAATGGAAAATTATTGAACACTTTTAACATTCCAGGAAATAAACACTTAAATATTTTAATCAGATTTTCTTAAAAATATGTTTATTTTTATATTTATATTTAAACTATATATCAATATGTTAATATATATATTAATATATTTTAATGTTTAAAATATTATTCATATTTTGCACTAATTTTCTCATCTGAAAACATATCCATCAATGACAGTCAAATTCAATTCAAAAGGGAACTGCAGTTTTTTCAAAACATTTGTATATCCTGTAAAGGTCAGTAGGATTACAACTACACACTATCGTTATGAAAAATGTCAGTTCAAGAAAGTTTTGTATTTTCCATTGTTCTTTCTTAGGCAGAGGTCTCCATCTGCCTTGTCTGTGTGTGTTAGCTTCCTGACAAAACAAGGGACCAACATTTTACCTTGAGTGCAGCTTGATATCATTGTCATTGTGACATTTAAAATGAAATGACCATTCTAAAAATGGCATTTTAACAAAGGGCAAATCTGACTTCATGTTGTGAAAAATAGCCATTCTGAGAAAAGACTTTTTTTTTTTTTTTTTTTCTTAGTGCCTCTTAGAAAAAAATTTGAGTAAATTTTGAGTAGTAATCTCTACCAAAGGACAATAAAATAAAATAAAATAAAATCTTAGTAATGTAAGTTTATTATATGTCATTACAGAGCAAAGCTAAGAGTGCTTATATGACTTTATTCATTTGCCATACTTTAATAACATCAGCTTCCTCTGGATAGCATAAACAATATTGTTTCCCTTAAATAAGAAATTTTAGTTTTTAGAGTTTATTTCTATGCTAACTTAATCATAGCATTCCTATATCTGAAATCCAGCCTAAACTAACATTTAATCTGTAAACTGTCATTGGTTTAAAAATAACTAATTCATTGTATCTAATATTTTCCATTAAGTTCCCTTATTCTCAGTTCCCTTACTAATTTTATACATAACAAAACTCAGTAAAACATACAAGAAATACAATGTTACATTGTACGTTTTTTGTCTTTTTTTTTTAAGGTTTAGCTGACGAGGCATAGGTGGAGCCAGCAGCACCCCCTCCCTGGCCGTTCAAAGGCAGTCCCTAGGGAGTGCAAGAGACGAGAGCGGCGAACAGGGCGGGCAAACAGGGAGAGGCGCAGTAGTAGGACGAGGCACTGCAGTTCGCGCAGGCAGTGCATGCTCAGGCAGGGCAGAGCATTCTGCGCTGCTCACATAAACAACTCATCTAATGTCTGGCTACCTATAGGTAAACCACCATGGTCATCAAGAGGCGGAGAGCTCATTTTAGACGGTCTGTGGCCACCCAGACTGAGTGCCCACTTAAAAATGCATCAGTTCAGGTGTCTGGATGCACAGAGTGCCTGGGCCTGTTTCTGCCCTCTGAGGGTGGCAGAGACACCATGTGTGTGAGGTGATGGATAGAGTTGTGTAAGGTGAGGGAGATAGACCTGTGGGGCAACTCCCTGCAAGGCTTGAAGGAAAGGAACCAGGGTGAGACACCCCAAAAAACAGAGAGAGGGGACCTAGGAGATGAGGAGGAATGGAAACAGGTTCCTGCTCGACATCGCAGGCAATGCCCCTCCCTACTGGCCCTGCCTCCCCAGGTGCCCAGGTTTGAGGCCCTGGAGCTTGGGAGACCGGTGGGTGAGAATGTGGTGAACAGTCTACCCAGGAGGCTGCCTAGGGCGAGGAAGTAGACTCCACACCTCAAGACTGCCTCCACTAAGAAAGAAAGAAGGGTGATCATTGCAGGCGATTCCCTTCTCAGGGGAACTGAGGGCCATATTTGTTGCCCTGACCCTACCCATAGAGAAGTCTGCTGCCTCCCTGGGGCCAGGAACAGGGACGTTGCCAGAAAGCTTCCCAACCTGGTTCACCCCTCCGATTACTACCCACTACTGATAGTCCAGGCTGGCAGTGATAACATTGATGAGAGAAGCCTGAAGGCTATAAAATTTGACTTCAGGGGGCTGGGACTGTTAGTGGACGGAGCGGGAATACAGGTGGTGTTTTCGTCCATTCCTACAGTGGCAGGGAGGGGTTCAGAGAGGACACGGAAAGCCCACCTGATAAACACATGGCTCAGAGGCTGGTGTCAACACAGGAATTTTGGGTTCTTCGACCACGGGGCGCTTTACTCGGCACCTGGCCTGCTAACTGCAGATGGGTCCCACCTGTCTTGAGGAGAAAACAGACACTAACACAGGAGCTGGCAGGGCTCATTGAGAAGACTTGAAACTAGGTAGGAAGGGGGATGGGGATGGGGAGGGAATAAGGCTCATTAGAGGTGTGCCAGGGAGAACAATATCAGGGTCGGGGTAGCAGCCAATGGACCAGCTGAAGTGCACCTACACTAATGTATGCAGCAGGGGCAACAAACAGGAGGAGCTGGAATCCATCATGCAGCTGGCTAACTATGACTTGGTTGCCATCACTGAAACGTGGTGGGACTACTCCCATGACTGGAGTGCTGCAATGACTGGCTATAGGCTCTTCAGAAGGGACAGGCAGCACAGAAGGGGTGGTGGAGTGGCTCTTTGTATTAGAGAGTGTTTTGATGTTGTGGAACTCAAGGCTGAGACTGGGAATGATAAGGTTGAGTCCCTATGGGTAAGGATCAGTGGGAAGGCCAACAAGGCAGGCATCGTGGTGGGGGTCTGTTACAGACCACCAAACCAGGATGAGGAGACAGAAGGGGAATTCTAAAGGCAGCTGGCAAAAGTTGCGAAATCATCAGCTCTTGTCCTCGTGGGGGACTTCAACTTCCCAGACATATCCTGGAAATGCAATACAGCTCAGAAGAAGCAGTCTAGGAGGTTTCTGGAGAGCGTGGCAGCTTGGGATGCAGCAACCATGAGATGGTGGAGTTCAAGATGGAACTTGGTGGAAGAACTAAGGCAAAAAGCAGGATTGATACTCTGGACTTTCAGAAAGCCAACTTCTACCTCTTCCGGGACCTATGTGGGGGTATGCCATGGGCTAGATTGCTAGAAGGCAAGGGTGATTGTGAAAGCTGGGCAACACTGAAACAGCACTTCTTCCAAGCTCAGGATTGGTGCATCCCTAAGAGCAGGAAACCAGGGAAGGGGAGCAGGAAACCTGCGTAGATGAGCAGGGAGTTCATCAACAAGAGCAAAAGGAAGAGGAAGCTCTATGAAATGTGGAAAAATGGCGTGTCCTCTTGGGAGGAGTATAGGAGTGTTTCCAGGGCCTGCAGGGAAGAGATGAGGAAGTCTAAAGCCCACCTGGAGATGAAGGTGGCAAAAGAGATAAAGGATAATAAGAAGGGTATTTTTAAAGTACGTAAACAGTAAAAGGAAGGCCAGGGATAGTGTGGGTTCCTTGCTGAATGAGGCGGGTGTCCTGGCAACGGGGGATGCTGAGAAGGCAGAGATACTGAATGCCTTCTTTCCTTCAGTCTTTGCTTCAAAGAATTCCCCCCGGGACTCCTGGACCCTGGAGGGAGGAGAAAGAGTCTGGGAAATGGAGAGCTCCCCTCTGGTTGAGGAGAGATTGGTTTGGGAGCATCGGAGTGGGATCAACGCACACAAATCCATGGGCTCTGATAGTACGCATCCACACGTGCTGAGGGAGATGGCAGAGGTGATTGCAGAACTGGTCTCTATAATCATTGCTGCACTCCTCAAGAAGGAAATCTTAATGGCTCAGGAGCGGTCTGTCCCCACGTGCCCAAAGAAAAGCTGTCATGGAAGAAGACCGGCATGGCTGAACAGAAAGTTGTGGCTAGAGCTTAGGAAAAAAAAGAGGGTTTATGATCTTTGGAAAAGAGGGCAGGCCGCTCAGAAGGATTATAAGGATGCTGTAGGGATGTGTAGGGACAAAATGAGAAAGGCCAAAGGTCATCTGGAGCTCAATCTGGCTACTGCTGTTAAAGATAACAGAAAATGTTTTTATAAATACATTAACATGAAAAGGAGGACTAAGGAGAATCTCCATCCCTTACTGGATGGGGGGGGAATCTTAGTGATGAGAGATGAGGAAAAGGCTGAGGTGCTTAATGCCTTCTTTGCCTCGGTCTTTACCGGCAAGACTAGTTGTTATCTGGATGCCCAGTACCCTGAGCTGCTGGAAGGGGGTGGGAAGCAGGATGTGGCCCTCACAATCCACAAGGAAATGGTTGGTGACCTGCTACAGCAATTGCATGTGCACAAGTCGATGGGGCCGGATGGGATCCACCCGAGGGTACTGCGAGAACTGGCAGAAGAATTGGCCAAGCCACTTTCCATCATTTATCAGCAGTCCTGGCTATCAAGAGAGGTCCCAGTCGATTGGTGGCTAGCAAATATGGCGCCCATCTACAAGAAGGGCCGGAGGATAGACCCAGGAAACTGTAGGCCTGTCAGTTTGACCTCAGTGCCAGGGAAGCTCATGGAGCAGATCATCTTGAGTGTCATCACGTGGCACTTGCAGGGCAACGAGGTGATCAGGCCCAGTCAGCATGGGTTTGTGAATGGCAGGTCCTGCTTGACGAACCTGATCTCCTGATCAGTGACACGCTGGGTGGATGAGGGAAAGGCTGTGGATGTGGTCTACCTTGACTTCAATAAGGCTTTTGACACTGTTTCCCACAGCATTCTCCTCGAGAAACTGGCTGCTCTTGGCTTGGACTGGCGTACGCTTTGTTGGGTTAGAAACTGGCTGGGTAGCCGGGCCCAAAGAGTCATGATGAATGTAGTTAAATCCAGTTGGAGGCCAGTCACTAGTGGAGTCCCCCAGGGCTCAGTACTGGGGCCAGTTCTCTTTGATATCTTTATTGATGATCTGGATGGGGGATCAAGTGCACACTGTAAGTTTGCAGACGACACCAAGTTAGGTGCGTGAGTATGCTCGAGGGTAGTAAGGCTCTGCAGGAGGATCTGGATAGGCTGGACCGATGGGCTGAGGCCAACTGTATGAAGTTCAACAAGGCCAAGTGCCAGGTCCTGCACCTGGGGTGCAAAAACCCCAAGCAGCACTACAGGCTGGGAGGTGGGTGGTTGGAAAGCTGCCTGGCAGAGAAGGACCTGGGAGTATTGGTTGATAGTCGGCTGAATATGAGCCAGCAGTGTGCTCAGGTGGCCAAGCAGGCCTACAGTGTCCTGGACTGTATAAGAAACAGTGTGGCCAGCAGGACTAGGGAAGTGATGGTCCCCCTGTACTCAGCTCTGGTGAGGCCATGTCTCGAGTACTGTATTCAGTTTTAGGCCCCTCGCTACAAGAAGGACAATGAGGTGCTTGAGCGAGTCCAGGAAAGGGCAACGAAGCTGGTGAGAGGTTTGGAGAACAAGTCTTATGAGGAGCGGCTGAGGGAACTGGTACTGTTCAGCCTGGAGAAGAGGAGGCTCAGGGGCAACCTTATTGCTCTGTACAGGTACCTCGAAGGTGTCTGTAGTGAGGTGAGGACTGGTCTAGTCTCCCACGTGCCTGGTGATAGGACAGGGGAATGGGCTAAAGTTGCGCCAGGGGAGGCTTAGGTTGGATATTAGGAAAAACTTCTTTGCCAACAGGGTTGTTAGGCATTAAAATGGGCTACCCAGGGAAGTGGTTCAGTCACCATCCCTGGAAGTCTTTAAAAGATATTTAGATGTAGAGCTTAGTGACATGGTTTAGTGTAGGACTTGTTAGTGCTACGTCAGAGGTTGGACTAGGTGATCTTGGAGGTCTCTTCCATCCTAGACAATTCTGTGATTCTGTGATCTTTGACAGGTCTTAGAGAAGAGCAGAGGTGCCTGAAGACTGAAGTATAGCAATGTCACTCGCATTTTCAAGAAGGGCAAGAAGGAGAATCTGAGAAACTACAGTCCAGTCAGTCTCACCTCTGTCCCTGGAAAGGTGTTGGAACTGTTCTGGATGCCATCTCCAAGCAATTGGAAGAGAAGAATGTTATGATGAGTACTCAGCATGGATTCAGCCAGGGGAAATCATGCTCGACCAACCTTGTAGCCTTCTTTGAAGGCATCAACAGCTGGGTAGATTGGGGGGAGAGCAGAGGATGTCTTCTACCTTGACTTTAGCAAAGCTTTTGATACTGTCTCCCAAGACATCCTTCTAGCAAAGCTGAGAAAGTGTGGGATAGATGAGTAGACAGTAAGGTGGGTTGAGAACTGGCTGACTGGCAGAGCTCAGAGGGTGGTGATTAGTGGCAGAGTCCAGTTGGAGTCTTGTGACTAACAATGTTCCCCTGGGGTTGGTGCTGGGTGTGGTCTTATTCAATATCTTCATTGAGGACCCTGATGAGGGAATAGTGTCCACCCTGATCAAGTACGCCAATGATACAAAGCTGGGAGGAGTGGCTGACATGCCAGAAGGCTGTGCTGCCATTCAGCAAGACCTGGACTAGCTGGAGAGCTGGGCATGAAGAAACCAAATGAAGTTTAACAAGAGCAAATGTAGAATCCTGCACCTGGGAAGGAATAACCACACATACAGTCTGGGGGATGACCTTCCGGAGCGGATCTCTGAGGAGAGGGACCTGGGGGTCCCGGTGGAGGAAAGGTTGACCGTGAGCCAAGAGTGTGCCCTCATGGCCAAGAAGACCATTGGGATCCTGGCATGTATTAAAAGGAGCATGGCCAGAAGGTCAAAGGAGGTGATCCTCCCCCACTAGTCTGCCCTGGTCAGGCCTCACTTGGAGTAATGTATTCAGTTCTGGGATCCCCAGTACAAAAAAAGATAGGGATCTCCTGGAAAGAGTCCAGCAGAGGGGTCACAAAGATGGTACAGGTCCTGGAGTATCTCCCCTATGAGGAAGGGCTAAGAGACCTGGATCTGTTCAGCCTTGAGAAAAGAAGACTGAGAGGAGATCTTATCAATGTTTATAAATAACTGAAGTGTGGAAGCAATATGGCCAACCTCTTTTCAGTGGTCTGTGGTGACAGGACAAGGGTCAATGGCCAAAAAATATATCACAAGAAGTTCTGCATTTGTGACAAGGGCCTGTGAAAGAAGAACCTGTGCAATTTGCTCTAGGGAACCTGCTTTGTCAGGTGGTTTGGACTGATGATCTCTTGAGGTCACTTCCAACTCCTACAGTTCTGTGCTTCTGTGATTAGTGTATTAAGGTATTGTTTATGCTGGTATCCAAGTTAAACCTTTATAAAACCTGAATGTGATTAAGTATAGCAGAAGATGTTGGTAAGAATGGAATAATGAAAGATTTTCTTCTATATTAAATTGAAATTTATTTATTCAATTTCTAAAAGTAGCAGGGTATTTATAATTGTGTATAATAAGGGAAAGGGAATACCAATATAACCTTTGTGAACCATGTTTCTCTAGGTTCTGTGGAATGTTGCAAATCTAGGGTTAAACTAGCTAATCTTTTGCTTGCTTCATGACATAAAGGAAAATTCAAAAGCTGTAAATATTTTGCTTAATTACGCTACTGTTCTGCAGGTTTCATACTGAGCAGGCCATGGTAGTTTCTCTGCTGGAAAAGATTGTTTCCTGTCCACCAATGCCAGTTCCTGAAAGGTATCTCACTGTCTCAGATCATATATTAAGCTTTTGAGAAGTGTATCAATTTCTTCTTTCTTGGAAAATGAAAAATGGTGCCCTCTCCAAACCTATTCAGTCTGGCTCAGTCAGCCAAAAGCCAGTTGTGCTCTTTTTTAAAATTATTTTTTATAGGTCTCACCTTTGATGTCTGAACAAGGAAGTGCACTAGTAGGTTTTATGAACAAACACAGAAACAATGCTCTGGTTAAAATCTGACCCAAGATGTTGCCTTTATATATCGCTCTGAACTTTGCTAGTGCTCACGTTCTCAACAGTATACAGGTTCTAAAGTTGTTAAAGTCTCAGTGGTTTTCATTTGCAGCTTTTTAGTGTTTTTGTTGTTGCAGTTTGTTTCAGTCGAGCTCAGTCAGACTATGGTCATTAGCTCTAGATTCCTGAGCAATCCAGCAATAATACATTGCATATATGTGAAGTTCCCTACACGTATACTACAAGAGTTCTACATTTAACACATTTAATTAAAGCTATTCAGTTTTTTTGTTGTTGTTGTTGTTGTTTGTTTTCTTTCTTTTTTTTCTTAGTTAACAAAAGTTTTGGAAATGACAATTTGCTATTTTAATAGTACAAAAAATTTTGATTAATTCCTGAATGGCATCTTTGTTTTGACATAAATATTTGCTACTTTTACATTTAAATTTTTTATTTTTAAAAATTATAATTATCTTTTTGCCTATGCAAGGACTCTTGACACTCATATGTTTTATTATCTTTCCTTTATTATATTTAATCAGACTTGTACTCACTGATCTTTTCTTTAAACCAACATTGTTTGACCATGATTGTGACACATACTCTTGGAAGTGTCAAAAGCAGGGAGGATGCAAGTGTGCTCTGTCATAATCTTTGCTGGTAAAAGACTGGATTTGCAGCTGACACCACCCAGTAAGAACAAAACAATATTGACTTAGTAATGGCAGCAACTGTGTAAAAAAAAGAAATGGAAAGATAATTGGAAAACATGTCAGTAAATGTTGTAGAAGCCAAAATTCAAATGAAAGACTTCAGTTTCAAAGCAGTATCTAACAGGCAATGTTGACTGCTCAGAACCAAAGAGGTCAGAGGGAAGAGTCATTGTGAGTCATGCTAAAAGAATGTGCTGATAAAGGCTGGCAGGAAAATTGTGTAGTCTCAAAATATACTGAGATGTATCAGTTTAATCTTTTCTAAGAGTGAGGTGGAAGGACAAGACAGAAGTTCCTCTAATATTTGTTTCATTTCTCTTTCATAGATCTCTATATAGATGTATGAGGAGTGGCTGAGGTAACTTGGCCTGTTCAGCTTGGAGAAGAGGAGGCTGAGGAGAGACCTTATCACAGTCTACAGGTTCCTTGTGAGGGGGAGTGGAGGGGCAGGTGATGACCTATTCTCCTTAATCACCAGTGATTGGACCCGTGACAATGGTGTCAAGCTGAGGTAGGGAAGGTTTAGGCTAGACATCAGGAAGAGGTTCTTCACCAAGAGGGTGGTTGGACACTGGAACAGGCTCCCCAGTGAAGTAGCCACTGCACCAAGCCTGTATGAGTTTAAGAAGCGTTTGGATTGTGCACTTAGTCACATGGTCTAAAATTTAGGGTAGATCTGTGTAGTGCCAGGAG
Organism: Stictonetta naevosa; assembly: GCA_011074415.1. Taxonomy (NCBI): domain Eukaryota; kingdom Metazoa; phylum Chordata; class Aves; order Anseriformes; family Anatidae; genus Stictonetta; species Stictonetta naevosa. The sequence continues at coordinate 13,840 of MU011812.1, forward strand.
TTGGATTCCATGATTCTTATGGGTCCCTTCCAACTCAGGAGATTCTATGATTCTATATAACTCACAACTGATGTTAAGATTTACAACTAAGTAAGACATGAAGTGATCTTTCTCTAGAAATATTTTGAGAAAAAAAATAAAAAAATGGCCCTTACTGAAATACCCCTTGACATAGTCTTACCTTGCATAAAGTTTGCAAGGTGATAAATCTCCTCCCATAAAAAGAATGTTTATATTTCTGAAAAAGACTATCCACCTCATCACCTGTCCACTTTAAGAACAAGTGCACCACTGAAATCCTGTATGTCACAGTCTGGAAGTAATCTTTGCCAGTCTTTTTTTTCCAAGGTCCGTGTCATGACATTTTTTTTCTTTCTAAACTTTGATGTTCTGCTGCTGCTAGCCAAACTCTGCCTCTCTGGGCAAATTAATCAGACAAATAACAAAATGTACCAGCTGCTAGGACTATGTAGGGTAATAAATAAATAAATATTTCTAATTAATGAGGAGGAGACTAGTCAAAACCACACACTCCAGGAGGAAAAACTCCTAAATAATCAGCCTGTCTTATTGCTAAAGGATACTTAAGAACATGAGAAAGGGAAGTTGGAAAGAAAGTCACATCTCAAAAATCTTGTCAAAACTGGTTGTTGGGTACAATTCATTTCCCTTTCCAGACTCCAATTAACAGGCAGAGAAGAAAGACAGGAAAGACTGCAACCCCTTATTTATGTCTACATTCTCCATCTTGCTGTCAGCTGTGAGATTTATACCTGTCTCAAAATACACATTATTTTTTTTTTTCTCATATTTAAACAGAAATGCATATTTCCTTTTTTTTTTCTAAATTAATTATCTTCCTGAAACATTAATATCAATGACATATATACTTATCAATTAAACACCCAAGACCCATTTCAGTATGCAGAGTATCTTACACCTATTTCCAGTGTACAAAGCAGTATAAACCTCTGTGAAAAAGTCAGAGGCAAACTCACAAAAGTATTTCTTCATTGTTAAAACTATGTGATTTTTATTAAATAACACACTCAGAGATAGGTATTGATATTTTTCTAGTGTGGAGAACAATTTACATAGATGTAATGAAATTACATTTCTTTACAATTACTTGGCTTTTTTTCCATCACTGTCTTTCTGTTGAGGTCTGTAAGTCTGAAGAAGGTACACGTATGACAGTGATGATAAAATAATAACATAAAACATGGTTTACAGTATAATTAGTCTCCCTGAAACTTACACTTTCCACAATTAATGATCAGTGTGGTATCCTATAATTTCAGAGGCTTAAATGGATTTTAGAGAAATAGCATTATACCTCCTTCATTGTTGTTTATCCAGCTTTCTTCCCCTACAAAATTAATATAATTCTCTGTGAGAGCTCCAATTTGACACAGCGTGGCTTAAAGGCTGAAGTTCAGTTTGCACAAAGCACCTGCTCTCTAAACACAAAACCAAAGCATTTCCGCTAGTACCTTGAGAAAAAGAAGGAGAAAAATAAAGAATGTTTGAATTAAGAACTCATTAGGATTAATATCATGACTGTAACCTTTCTGTTTTGGCAGTGTAAATCACTGAATCAAAGAATCATAGAATCAGTTAGGTTGGAAGAGACCTCCAAAATCATTGAGTCCAACCTCTGACCCAACACTAACAAGTCCTCCGCTAAACCATATCACTAAGCTCTAAATCTAATAATCTTTTAAGGACCTCCAGGGATGGTGACTCAATCCTGGGCAGCCTATTCCAATGCCCAACAACCCTTTTGGCAAAGAAGTTCTTCCTAATATCCAGCCTAAACCTCCCTTGGTGCAATTTTACCCCATTCCCCCTCATCTTATCCATTAGGCACGTGAGAGAATAGACCAACCCCCACCTCGCTTCAGCCTCCTTAGCCATTAATATTTCCTTCCTGAGGCTCCTCTGTGCTTCAGAACTGCCTCCCAAAGGACTCTGCCAACCAGTGTCCTGAACAGCTCAAAGTCTGCCCCCCGGAAGTTTAAGAAAGCGGTTTTACTGGTCCCCCCCCTGACTTTACCAAGAATAGAGAACTCTACCATTTCGTAGTCACTCTGCCCAAGACAGCTGCCAACCATCACGTCTCCCACCAGTCCTTCTCTGTTTGTGAAGAGCTGGTCCAGCAGGGCAGGTCCCCTGGAAGGCTCACTAACCAGCTGCCTCAAGAAACTATCTTTCATGTTCCCCAGAAACCTCCTAGACTGCTTCCTCTGAGCTGTATTGCACTTCCAGGATATGTCTGGGAAGTTGAAGTCCCCCATGAGTGAATAACAGCAAAGAAAAATAATTTCTAAGACATATGACTTCACAGCTTCAGCTTTGTATTATGAAATCTGTTTGCTTGGTGATATATGACCACAATCACAAAAATGCTGTCTTCAGGAAGTAGACATCCAGAAAATGACTCCACAATTTTCTTTATGTATCTTCTCATTTTTCCATGAAATATTGTTATTTGCTCAGATAAATTGAACTGGCTGAATAATAACTGGTAATTTCCAATTCATTGAATATATCATGGTTTTGCTTTCTTTCCAACTAATCTAAAATAATTTTCCACAGTTTTTATGTTCTTGTTTAAAAAGTAATCAATTAATAACTTGGGGTATTCTTTTAAAATTATATTACTTCACCAAACTGTAAGCAGAATAACACAGTCTAGGTTCAGGATCTAAAAGTTTTGATTGTAGGCACTATTGCAAATTTTCAATAATTAAATTCTGCCTCAACTCATTGATATTTTGGACTAGACTAAGTATCCTAAATGACTTTAATGTTTTTCTCAAATAACCATCTGAGAAATTCACCAATATGATGTATTATTGTTATTATTATTAATCTTTTTGTTGTTGTAGCCTGGTGAACTAATCTTTTGGGGCTTTGCAAGCACAAATGGAGACTTTGTTTCTTCTACACTGTGCTAAAGGTCTTTCTTAACTTATCAAAGGACACAGAAAACTAACTTCAAGGTACTTTAGTTTCTCTCAAGTTAGAAAATGTAAGAATTTCATGAAAAGACTGAAGTGAAATCATTAAAGAAATTGAAATAAATATCTACATTCATTTATATCTCTGTGCTGTATATAGGATTTTTCAATTTTTACCACTGTCACCTTACCTGATTAGCTCTCCCAAAGGCTATGCCTATGAGAAAAACAACAGCAGTAAATATATAATTTTAACATACATCTGGGTCTGTGGTTTATTTTATTTTATTTTTATTTTTTTGGTCTTGTGACTGCATTCATGAGAACGTACTTAGAGTACTCTGTTCAACTCTGGGGTACCCAGCATAAGAAAGATATGGAGCTGTTAAACCTCCCCATCCCTGGAGGTCTTCCAAGCCAGGTTGGATGGGACTTTGAGCAACCTGATCTAGTGTTCTTGCTCATGACTGGAAGGTTGGAATGAAAAGATCATAAAGGTCTCTTCCAACACAATCCATTCTATACCTTTTATTTATTTATTTATTGGAAAATACTGTCCTTTCTCTGAAGAAGATACCTTGAAAATAATTTCTGATGACAACCTTAAGGTTAAGCTCTTTCTCTGACTTATTGCTTCTTTTCTTCATGTGGTAGGACTCAAAACTGTGAAAAATGCAGATTTTTCTTGTCCTCTAGCTCTTGTTTTTAGGACATATACATTTATTTTTTCACTACGGTTATATAAAATTCTACTGACTTTCTCATTGATTTTAACTTGTCTCCTGCTATTTTTAGGATGTATGTATCTAACTTGTCCTGAAGGCACAATACTATTTTCCTTTTGCTTGAATGAAAAAACAGGTAAGTGCATTGTGCTGAAACTAAATGTTCCCTATAATAATCTACTCACCCTTATCCAAAGTCAAAATGCTAAAAACCTAAGTTCTGAACAAGTGGTCATTATTACCTTCAAAAAGGCTATAGTACCAGGACTAGGTAAAGAATAAAAAGCAAACCTCTCAGCTGATGGTCTAATTCCTCTATTATACCAATCGTGCATTTGTAGCTTTGATGAGTCAATTATCTTTAACTATGACCTGTCAGGAGTACTCCTGTACAGTCAGGAGTCCAGCCCAACAATAACTTAATGTTGGTGGGCAGGAGGTCAGAAACTTGTGTCTTGGACACTCTGACATGATGGTAATCTCACAATGCAGCTATATACTTCCCTGTAGCGATATAGATTTCTCTAAGTATAGCTTTGGACAGCCTTCCTTCAGAAAGCTCAGAGGACTGGGTGCCAATAAAAGATTCATACAATTTCTTCAGTTTTCCTTATTTTTGTTACTTATCAGGGTCTACATCAGTCACATGTGGTTTAACCTGGAAGGCAGCTAAGCCCCACGTAGACATTCAATCTGCTCTCTCCCTTTGCCTGCCCTCTTACTTCCCCTCCCCTTCCCACAGTAGGACGGAGGAGAGAACTATAAAAAAGAAGAAAAGAAGAAAAAAAAACACACTCGCGGATTGAGGTAAAGACAGATTATGGGACAGAAACAGAAGAGAAAATGATATGATATTATATGATAAAGAAATATACAAAGCAAGTGATGCACAATACAATTGCTGACCAATGCCCAGCAGATGCCCTGAGCAGTAGCTGCACTCTACCAACTCCCAACTCCAGCCCAGCCAACTCCCCCAGTTTCATTTTTCAGTATGACGCCATATGGTGTGGAACGTCCAAAGTTTGCCCAGGGTCTGGTGGCCAAAGTCTGACCACCCCCAGCTTCCTTGCTGGCAGGGCAGCACGAAAAGCTGAACAGTCCTTGGCTCTGTGCAAGCACAGCTCTGTAACAACTGAAACAGACCAAAAAACAAAACAAAAACCAAAACAAAACAAAACAAAAACTTAGGTATTTTTCAGGAATCACTAAAAGAAAGAGATAGTGAAGTTAAGATTGTGATGACAAATTACACTTTTATTTTTAACTACATTCTGCTAAAAATAACTACATTGTGGTGAATAAAGGAGAGAATCTGGGCTGAATCTTGACAGGTAATCAAAGAAATTTTAAATGTGACTCAAATAATTGAAAGAAACCAGTAGAACAAGTAGGAAAAATATAAACAGAAAACGTGAGTCTCCACATCTAAGTTACTGCATCTCAAACAGTGAATTTGAGTCCTGTTGGACAGGACTCAGTGGAGGTTCTATACTTACTGCTACCTTCTGAGGTTTTTCAAAAGTATGAAGAGTATTTTACAGACACAGTGCTCTGCACTCATTTACCATTTGGCTTTCAACTACTTCCTAGTTAATGCAGGCAGTCTTCAAATATGAACCCTAAAAAATTATTGATCTTCTATACTGACTTTCAGCCTTTACTGAGTTTCTCTGTCTCTTCCAGGATAACCTCCAACACTCCTACAACATCCCTAATGATCACACACAAAAGAAAGTGCACAAGCACACAAATACAGGCAGTTTTTTGTCTGAAGAGATTTTTTCCTTGTGTTTAAACATACTACCAGTTAGTCAGGTTGGGCTTAATGCAGAGTTTCACTCCATGTAAGTCTCTATGCATCCTGCTGAGTTGAGCTATCATCAGAGTTATCATTATAATCATGATTTGCATGCATATACTCGTATTTATAGTAATTTTTATTCATAGTAATTTTTCCAAACCAGAAGAAGTTTATATCATTGCCTATATTACACGTTAAATCAAAGAACTGGGTGCACACTAGACATAGATAGTTTTTCACAACTTGCTCTTTTCACTAAAAATATAAAAACATCACTCTTGTCCTTGAGTAATGTAGTATTTCGGCGTATATAACCTGTATGCATCTGAAACAAAAATAGACAGAAATTTTCTTTAAAGATCATCCACAAACTGATCTCAACCCTATATTTTTTACTTAAACATTGAAAATGACTACATACCTCTTCTCTTTCAGTACTGGATGGGACTAAAGTGTTAGTAGTAAATCTCTGTACACACACATACAACATACACGCACACACACACAAAGCCATATAAAAGCATGGTTTATGAATACCGAGTTTTTGGCTGAAATGTAAGAAAATTCATTGAAGAATTTGCAAGAATCTGATCTCATGCTGTTTTCTGTATAATTTTGTAGTCCATATTGGTCATATTAAGGACATTGGTTCAAAAAAGAATAGATAATTATCCATGTCCCAGCTAAATCTTTGAATCCAAGAGGACTACTGAAGGAAATTAGAAAGCTGTATTTCCATCTGGTTCTGAGAGAAGTCCATGAAGACAAACATTGCCCATTGTGCATCCACCTCCTTGCTCTACTAGTTAATTTAGGAAGTGTTTCTCACTTCTTGCATAGAGTTGGTCTCCTGTCAGTGCGGTGTATGAAGCTTCTTTTCATATTTTATCCACATGCATATGTTTCTACTTTACAATGCAAAGTTAACAAATGGGAAGAACAATCTTGTGTTAGAAACAGGTATATTTGTGATTAATACTTAGATAGTCAGTTACGTCTTTTCAGACTTCCTATTTATTTCTATATTTGATCATAATATTTATTAATTATCTTAAAGTTGTCTCCTGTGAGTTTTTCAAAATAAAACTACCTGTCTTGACGTTTCAGGTAAAATTCTAATAAATAAACAAATAAATAAATACATTAAAAACAGATCACTCTGATTGAATATTTTGTTCTTCAGTCGAACTGATCCACTCAGTGGATTTATTTGTAAAGTGGTTTCTAAATGAGATTAGTGAATTACATAACAAGAGGCATTTTGGACCAGTAAGGAATGTAATAGAACTTGAGTAGTATTTTTCAATTTAAAATGTATATATGAAATAAATTTACAACTACTTTAATATACATGTGAAAAAAGCTCTATGCAGATTAGTGAACATGGTAACAATAATTTTTAAATATAAAATGAAAACAAAACAAAACAACCTGCACATACTACATCAAATATTGCAACATTATTAATAATATATATAGTTCTTGAATCAAATGGGATGTGAAATAGCAGATAAATAGAGGGGCATTTTTCAAATGCAGGGAAGTTTATAAGAAGACATACACAATCATTGTTCTTAGGACTATTCTTAGCACTGTAGGAGCTTTAAAAAACTTAGTAAACAAGCACCTTAATAGTAGCCTTCAACTGTATCTGGAACCGTCGCTGAAAAAGATTACTTAATATAAAATGAGTAATTCAACTCATGACAGTACTCTGCATAAAAATTCCAACAAACCTCTCATCTCAGTGGGTCAGTTTGATATCCTCAATAAAGAAGTTTTGGTTGGCAGCCTGTATGAATGACATTTTGGTACCAAGCCATAGTCATGGCTTTGTAATTTGAATAAATTCCTGGTCTTTCTAATAGCAATGTAAACTCTTTGCCCTTTAGTAGTAGATCCTTGACCAGCAGCAACTCTTTGTATTTGTCAAGGATGTAGATAATACAGGCTCTGTTCCTAACTTCTACAGAGACTAATAAATTGATTATGTTATGTGACAGTGTTGTCAGAAATCTCCACATCAGTTAGTTTGACTGTCACACAGATTTTGAGTTATAAAAGGTAATTATTATTCTTAAAGCAATTTGTTTCTTTCTGCTTCTAACACAATTGCAGAACATACATTTTTTTTGAAAAGCTTTTATCAAACATATTATTGTATTTATGGAAATAGTCATATTTAAGAGACAAATTATACACTTTAATAATAATTACTGACTCAAAAAAAAATCCTGATTTAAAATGTCTGTGTTAATTGTTGACTGAAATCTCAGTAAGCATAAATCACTCCTGAAAACCATAAAGACATGAAAGAGACGTGTGACTAGATATTATTCTAAGAAATCAACAGTTTATTCTTCAGCTAAGGGTGAGTTAATAAACTTACTTTTTAAATGTATATGGAGAGCTTCACATAAAGCTTACATTGTTAAACTGAAAGGAAATTTATAATCCTAAATTCTAGTCTTCTAGTTATACCTCCTGCAAAAAAAATATTTTAATATATTCTTGTCAGCCTTTTATTCAGACTAAAACCCAGGTGTAGAACATCAAACTTGTTGAGCTAGCCTCTATTACTTCTAAGTGTAATTCTCAGAATGAACTTTTTTTTTTATTTTTTTTTTTTATTATTTATTTTTTATTATTCCCTACAGTCTAGAATTTTAAAAGGGAGTGCTTTGATCATATATTGTAAATAAACATGGGAAATTGTATATATTATTTTTTTCAGGACATCTGCTTAAACATGCAATTTATATTCAAAAATTAAACAGAATAGGAATAAAATAAATATATATTTCTATATCTTAATTTTCTGAGTCTCATGCTTATTTAAATTGTTTTTTGTTTCCCAGCTTTATGGATTTTTTTGTTTTGTTTTGCTTTTGTTTGAAGCATTTTGAATGTTTTGGGAAATTTCACTTCAAATCAAATTCCTTTCTAGGTCCAGAAATAATTATTCTATGATGAGACCTGGAGTTCTGAAAAAAATGTTGTTTCTGAAAAAAGCTTTATTTATTTATTTTTATTCTTGAAGTAGTGCAAACACACACACACATGCATACACACATGCACATGCACATGAAGATATGCATAAATAAAATATAAAATATAACTTTGCCTGGTAGAAAAGATCTGTACATTCTCAGGGAATCTTCCTTTAATTTTTGCTTATCTGCTCTGCTCATGCCTTTCTGCAGAGAGAATTCTAGTAATTCATCAAAATTAAAAAAAGAAAAAAAAACACCAAAACATAGCCTGTCATTATGAAGGAACCAAGTTTAGCATGAATGAGAAATAACTGAAAGGTATCAGTGCAGTAATTAAAACTTCATTATTTCGAATTTGTTTTGGATTTGATCAACAAGTCATCTATGAAGTGGGCTACTAAATAAGGGTTAAAATATCTTGGAAGGATTTAGTAATTATAGATATTGATTACTTTTAGACACTGTTGATCTGACAGGGTAAGAAAAGCCCACTTACCTCACTGTTTGGTCCTTTTATTTCTCACAAGATTGATGAGTTAATAATAAGGGAGCAAGCATTGACATAAATTCAGCATCTGTAATATTTGTCACCTTCAGAATTACTTCGATGAAAAGAACATCCTTTATGTGAACTCACCAGAGAGGAGCCAGCAGACCTGATCTGCAACCTGTACTATTTACTATGATTAATACAGTGTTGATGCTTAAAAACATAAAAATTAAGTGAAAGATAACAATGTTCCTTCAGTGGGTCCTCATGGCTGTGCTCTGTATACTTTTCCATGTTTGTAAAAATGCAACTTCTCCATATGTTACCTGTTAACCTGCCATTTTCACAGAATCACAGAATCACAGAATTGTCTAGGATGGAAGAGACCTCCAAGATCACCTAGTCCAACCTCTGACGTAGCACTAACAAGTCCTACACTAAACCATATCACTAAGCTCTACATCTAAATATCTTTTAAAGACTTCCAGGGATGGTGACTGAACCACTTCCCTGGGTAGCCCATTTTAATGCCTAACAACCCTGTTGGCAAAGAAGTTTTTCCTAATATCCAACCTAAGCCTCCCCTGGCGCAACTTTAGCCCATTCCCCTGTCCTATCACCAGGCACGTGGGAGACTAGACCAGTCCTCACCTCACTACAGACACCTTCGAGGTACCTGTACAGAGCAATAAGGTTGCCCCTGAGCCTCCTCTTCTCCAGGCTGAACAGTACCAGTTCCCTCAGCCGCTCCTCATAAGACTTGTTCTCCAAACCTCTCACCAGCTTCGTTGCCCTTTCCTGGACTCGCTCAAGCACCTCATTGTCCTTCTTGTAGCGAGGGGCCTAAAACTGAATACAGTACTCGAGACATGGCCTCACCAGAGCTGAGTACAGGGGGACCATCACTTCCCTAGTCCTGCTGGCCACACTGTTTCTTATACAGTCCAGGACACTGTAGGCCTGCTTGGCCACCTGAGCACACTGCTGGCTCATATTCAGCCGACTATCAACCAATACTCCCAGGTCCTTCTCTGCCAGGCAGCTTTCCAACCACCCACCTCCCAGCCTGTAGTGCTGCTTGGGGTTTTTGCACCCCAGGTGCAGGACCTGGCACTTGGCCTTGTTGAACTTCATACAGTTGGCCTCAGCCCATCGGTCCAGCCTATCCAGATCCTCCTGCAGAGCCTTACTACCCTCGAGCATACTCACGCACCTAACTTGGTGTCGTCTGCAAACTTACAGTGTGCACTTGATCCCCCATCCAGATCATCAATAAAGATATCAAAGAGAACTGGCCCCAGTACTGAGCCCTGGGGGACTCCACTAGTGACTGGCCTCCAACTGGATTTAACTACATTCATCATGACTCTTTGGGCCCGGCTACCCAGCCAGTTTCTAACCCAACAAAGCGTACGCCAGTCCAAGCCAAGAGCAGCCAGTTTCTCGAGGAGAATGCTGTGGGAAACAGTGTCAAAAGCCTTATTGAAGTCAAGGTAGACCACATCCACAGCCTTTCCCTCATCCACCCAGCGTGTCACTGATCAGGAGATCAGGTTCGTCAAGCAGGACCTGCCATTCACAAACCCATGCTGACTGGGCCTGATCACCTCGTTGCCCTGCAAGTGCCACGTGATGACACTCAAGATGATCTGCTCCATGAGCTTCCCTGGCACTGAGGTCAAACTGACAGGCCTACAGTTTCCTGGGTCTATCCTCCGGCCCTTCTTGTAGATGGGCGCCATATTTGCTAGCCACCAATCGACTGGGACCTCTCTTGATAGCCAGGACTGCTGATAAATGATGGAAAGTGGCTTGGCCAATTCTTCTGCCAGTTCTCGCAGTACCCTCGGGTGGATCCCATCCGGCCCCATCGACTTGTGCACATGCAATTGCTGTAGCAGGTCACCAACCATTTCCTTGTGGATTGTGAGGGCCACATCCTGCTTCCCACCCCCTTCCAGCAGCTCAGGGTACTGGGCATCCAGATAACAACTAGTCTTGCCGGTAAAGACCGAGGCAAAGAAGGCATTAAGCACCTCAGCCTTTTCCTCATCTCTCATCACTAAGATTCCCCCCCCATCCAGTAAGGGATGGAGATTCTCCTTAGTCCTCCTTTTCATGTTAATGTATTTATAAAAACATTTTCTGTTATCTTTAACAGCAGTAGCCAGATTGAGCTCCAGATGACCTTTGGCCTTTCTCATTTTGTCCCTACACATCCCTACAGCATCCTTATAATCCTTCTGAGCGGCCTGCCCTCTTTTCCAAAGATCATAAACCCTCTTTTTTTTCCTAAGCTCTAGCCACAACTTTCTGTTCAGCCATGCCGGTCTTCTTCCATGACAGCTTTTCTTTGGGCACGTGGGGACAGACCGCTCCTGAGCCATTAAGATTTCCTTCTTGAGGAGTGCAGCAATGATTATAGAGACCAGTTCTGCAATCACCTCTGCCATCTCCCTCAGCACGTGTGGATGCGTACTATCAGAGCCCATGGATTTGTGTGCGTTGATCCCACTCCGATGCTCCCAAACCAATCTCTCCTCAACCAGAGGGGAGCTCTCCATTTCCCAGACTCTTTCTCCTCCCTCCAGGGTCCAGGAGTCCCGGGGGGAATTCTTTGAAGCAAAGACTGAAGGAAAGAAGGCATTCAGTATCTCTGCCTTCTCAGCATCCCCCGTTGCCAGGACACCCGCCTCATTCAGCAAGGAACCCACACTATCCCTGGCCTTCCTTTTACTGTTTACGTACTTTAAAAATACCCTTCTTATTATCCTTTATCTCTTTTGCCACCTTCATCTCCAGGTGGGCTTTAGACTTCCTCATCTCTTCCCTGCAGGCCCTGGAAACACTCCTATACTCCTCCCAAGAGGACACGCCATTTTTCCACATTTCATAGAGCTTCCTCTTCCTTTTGCTCTTGTTGATGAACTCCCTGCTCATCTACGCAGGTTTCCTGCTCCCCTTCCCTGGTTTCCTGCTCTTAGGGATGCACCAATCCTGAGCTTGGAAGAAGTGCTGTTTCAGTGTTGCCCAGCTTTCACAATCACCCTTGCCTTCTAGCAATCTAGCCCATGGCATACCCCCACATAGGTCCCGGAAGAGGTAGAAGTTGGCTTTCTGAAAGTCCAGAGTATCAATCCTGCTTTTTGCCTTAGTTCTTCCACCAAGTTCCATCTTGAACTCCACCATCTCATGGTTGCTGCATCCCAAGCTGCCCCCAACCTTCACATCCCTAACAAGCCCATCCCTATTGGTAAGAACAATGTCCAGAAGTATCCCCCACCTCATTGGCTCCTTCGCCACTTGGTCAGAAAATTATCTTCAACACATTGTAGGAAGTGTTTGGACTGTCTGTGCCTGGCCGAGTTGCTTACCCAACAGATGTCTGGATGATTAACATCCGCCATGAGAACCAACACCCAGGATCACGAGGCTACTTCCAATTGCTTGCAGAAGGCCTCATAGACCTCCTCCACCTGACTAGTGATCTGTAGTACACCCCCATAAGAGTGTCCCCGATACCAGCCCACCCCTTAATTCTCACCCACAAGCTCTCCACTCCTACTTCACCCTCCCCCAGGAGGATGAATGCTGGATGCATTCTAATTGCTCTCTCACATAAAGGGCAACTCCTCCCTCTCACTTCCCCAGATTGTCTTTCCTAATGAGGGTATAGCCCTCCACAACAGCATTACAGTCATGTGAGCTGTCCCACCATACCTCCATGATCGCAATGAGATCGTCACCCCACAACTGTACACAGATCTCCAGCTCACCCTGTTTATTTCCCATGTCTCGTGCATTGTTATACAGGCATTTTATGGAAGCTGCAGGTGCAGTTGCCCCTAGAGTGACGCAATATTCTAACATATTTTGGTAGGTCAGAGCTGTACCATAATTTAAAAGTTGACTAAACATAATACTAGCTGTGGGCAATTTCATTAATAAGTAAATCTCATTTTTATCACAGAGAAATAAATGCCAATTTTTGAAGTAAATATACACTAATACATATTCAATTTATTTTCTAAGAATTTCTGTATTTCTCTTCATCCAGAAATGAATCTTGTTTTGCAAGCAATGTTTAGAACAGCCAATCACAGAAACTTTAAAATATCCCAGACATCTATAATTCATGGCTACCAAAGCACAGGCATTCAGGAACACTACTCTCCTTTTTAAATAATGGCCAATTTTAATTGTATAGTATTCTTTTCACTAACATCATCTAATTAAGGCATTTGTTAAAGTTGTGTAATGTTAAACTAACAGGGGGAGCCTAATGGAATTCTATTGGAATTTTTCCATTAAATTAACATTATGGACTTTTAATGGATGTCTTAATTAGATGCTGTTATTAACAGGATGATGCACAAATAAAAATCAGGCCCTATGTGTGCAGAATGCCTCATTTGAATTCACTGTGGGACATAGATAAAAATGCCTCAGTCTACCTAACGCACATCAGAAGCTGACTTTTAAAGTTAGCACACCCAGACAGATACAGCATAAACAACATCTCCTTTGAGCCTTTTTTTTTTTTTTTCTAAATTTAACTTACAATATTGGTTCAAATATGGCTCTTATTTACATCACTGCAACCTCAATCAATTTAACGAACATATCACATAGGTGAAAATACTTTTAGCCATTTGAGAAGAGATTTAAAGTGGTAAGAAACACAGTAAGGCATTTTTGTACAATTCTACCATTGCATCTTCTTCGGCCTCCTATAATAAGGTCCAGCAGGGTGGGTAGGGTGGTGAAGAATCTAAAGCTAAAATCTGAAGAATCTAAGAACTGGAATCTAAAACTAGATCTGAACACTGTACTAGAGTGTTTTTTTTTCTGTGTTTTCTCCTTCTAATTGCATGGCCAGCACAGCTATGCTGAAAATTGACTCTATGCAGAGCAAGTAATTAATCTACACTTATAGTACAACTAGCCCTTCTAAGCAAGGTTTGTGTAAAAGGTTGATTTGTTCTATCACTACACCTTTAGCAGTTTTAGGAGTATTGAGAAGTTCAGAAAAGCTGACAGTGAAGTGCTTGTGATGTTTCAGAAGTGTCTGGCTCCTCAGCTGCCACTGAGCTATAAACTCTGGCACTTTTGGAGGAATTCAGACCACAAAGCACAGGAATCTGGGGCAAAGGATTGTCATTTGACAATGCACATTTGTAGAGCTGACTTTCAAGAGAAATTTTAGATGAATCCAGACTGATGATCTTCAGACATCAGATTTCAGTCTGGTGAAGTGATAATCACACCCTGAGCAGCTGTGGTTTTTTGTTTGGTTGGTCTCTGTTGTTTTGTGTTTTGTTGTTGTTTTGCACCTGTTCCTCTATTTTCTCTTATATTTTCTAAACTAAAATGCAAGCCAGCTTCTTTAAATCAGGTGTTTCAGAATACAGGTTTTATACAGTCTGCAGCTAAATAAAACCATTTCTCAGCTCTCATATATATTGTGAGTAAAGAGCTTTTCGAAGATAAAAGAACTAATAGAGGGGAGAGACCAGACCTATCTATACCATCTTTTCACACCACTTTCATTTTTACAGTAAAGTAATAATTGCAAAAAAAGATTTTATTAGAAAGTACAGTCTATTAAAAATACTCTAAACTTGATCCAGTAAAGTACATAAAAAAGCTCCTTCTCATTATTAGATAAAGGATCAGCCCAAACAAAATTGTTAGATTCTCTGTTTCTCTTATCTGTCACAGTCTCTGCAATATAAAAACAGTATTGTGGAACACAGGCCCTTGCCCTCAACTTATTTCCTTCTCCAAATTTACTGACATTATTATCTCTAAAATATTTGCTTTTTCTAATCCTCTAATAGACTATGTAAAAAAAGCTTTAATAAAAAGATTCACTAGCTCTTCTTTAAAATAAATAAATAAATAAATAAATCAGCTACTACAGCATTTTTTTTCTTTTTTAAAAATATTAGTTTAATTTTAATATAAATAACAATGAATATAATGGAATCCAAAAAATCTGATGTTTCTCAACATAGAAGGATGAGAATTGTCACTCTTTAAGTTGTTCCCACTCTTTAAAATTGTTTTTGTTTTCAAGGCCTTCTTCTGAGATCAAGATGGAATGGTAGCCAAAAGGAATTTGACTTTGTGTTTTCCATTAGGGAATAGGCCTGAGTTTTGATCTCTTACATAATCACTTGAATACGTACACCAATGATTTCCATCTTTAATGGTTTGGCAAGAAAGATTAGGCAGACTTGTTTAAGGACTATTATCCTTTCAAGCATGCACAGTAATTCCAAATCATTAAATATTCAAGCTGATTATGTTCCTCCAATGATTTTTTTTTATATATATGATTAAGCATTTTAAACATGATAAAGAAATATAATTCAATCTAAAACAGAAAAAAAAAAAATGTAATCTTTCTGTAGTTGAACTTTCAACTAAGAATATTTGAGTTTAAGTGTTTTGTGGATGGCACTTTAGGAATGTTAAAAACATAGTTTATTACTGTATGAATGTTACTGTTAAATGTAATTAAAAAAAAAAAAAAAAAAAAAGTACAGTTACTGGACTTGATCTTGCATTTTTTGGATTCAATGGCTAAACACCCAATGAACCATACTGAGCATATTTTATGTAAGTATAAGGTCTCAAATCCTACCATGTATGTTTTTTCAGAAATAATTTCACCAACAAATTAAAGCAAGTTATGTATATATATATATATGTAAGGAAAATAATGCTTCCTTATTGAAGCAAAAATGTTCTTCCCAGATGCACCATGAGTGACTCCCAAAAGTACATGATGGTCTCCCATTGCAATTAAGCATTATAGTACTATAGCCAATGAATAATTTTAATACAAACCATTTTTGTTTTTATCCAACATGTATCCACTTGGGATTGTTTAATTCCTCTCCCAGCAAACTCTAATACTCTGCTCAAGATGTCCACAAATGGCATTGCTGTTCTTAATTCCTCCACTGCCAGAGAGCTCTTACTCTACAACTGTTCTCCACCATTCCTGAGGACTACTTTTCTAGAACTCCTTATTTCCTATTTCCAAAAGAGGAAAGGATTTAACATGCCGTCAATTCCCCATGCTTTGTCTAAGGTATTTCTGGTCTCCTATATGTCCTCACAGCAGGATATATTTGGGGTTTAACAGCATCTCACAAGAGAATAAATTGTGCTTTTTTATTATTAATCAGCAAGATACACATGTACATACTGGAAGCCTACAATTTCATGCCTAAACCTAAGCAGTAGTTTGTTATGTATGAAGAACACTCTTCTGAGTTGTTCTCATCTCTTCTAGGGAAGAGTAGCAGATTAAAACTATTTTGGCTGCAGAGTCTCCATGATCAATATATCTATTAATATGGTATATGTATGCATGCATGTATATATATATATGTATGTGTACAAGTACATGTACACATACCTCATAAACTGCATTGAGAAGCTCTGTAATTTGGAGAGTATCTCTTTCTAGCCATAGGGGGCTTGTAATACATATTTTTCTACTCAGGTCTGAGTATGTTGTAACACTTATGGAAGCATGGACAAAGTGTAAAAAGCTACACAGAAAATATTCACAGAGCACAATAAGATGTAGTTTTATTGGTCCTACCTTACAAGCTTGGAATCATTGTACTAATTCCTTGCACATGTACTAGCTATCTCCTATTGACAGCATACTACTGCCACTGGAATTGCATTGCCCCATCTGAGCTCTGCATACACACACCTGGTAGTCTGTACCCTGTCTAGGAACACAAACAGTTCTCACAAACCTCTTCCTCTTGACTCCATTTTCCTAGTCTTGTTGCAGCTAGTTGAAGTAAAATTTCATAACACAAATGCCGGCCAATAGAATGAATGTGGTTTGCTACATTTAGCTCAGGTACCATATGAATACGTTCTGATTGAGAATCTCACCCAGCAGGTTTTAACACATTGAAAAGGGACTTAGTGTTAGATTTCATGATTGAATGTATAAAGTATCACATTTTTTTTATCTAGATCTGGTTAGGAAACTGAAAGTTCCATGAAACTCACAGAATAGTGAAAAGTCTGTGCATGAACAGATCACCAAACTTTTAGAAGTTTTCATAGATGATGTCACAGGATATTGGAATTGCAAATATTCTAGGAATAACATATTTACTTCTTGGTTAATTCTCAGACTTGATTTTTAGAATATATCATCTCTAGAATTATCTTAATCACGTGAATGTGTGACAATTTTTTATATATATATATTTTTTAGCTATTCTTTTTAATAGATGATTAAACATATTATCTAATCAAGAACTTGTAATACTGACAGGAAGAGAGGTAAACCTGTAACAACTGACAAGTCAACTGAACAGTGAGATCGGCTGCATCTGACCAAGTCTCTGCTCTTCCATTTCTATTGGCCATTGGCAATTTCAGGTTATGTTTCTGTCATTTTGAATTCTGCCAACAGAATTTCTAGTCTTTATGAAAAGACTTTCTAGTCAAAGGTTCTATATTTTGATTATTTAATTGAAAAAATCCCAGCTGGCCATCTTCCAATATATGTCTGATATGTCCAGCTTTCTGAGGCCCTATGGTAACTATTTTGAAGAAGAGTTTTCATATAAGTAACTATCATATTTTGCTCTGGATACTAAGTAAAAAAAA
>MU011815.1:0-14402 GCA_011074415.1 Stictonetta naevosa
TCAAGTGTACACGACCCAGGTGGCGGAAGTTTGTACGAAGTGCACCATCTTCATATGCCAGCTCATTGGCAATAATGGCCTGGAAAAAGGATGAGGAACCCACAGTGGATGAAGTGGCTCAACAACTCCGGCAGTACGAAGAAAGTCTCTCCTGTCCCTTACAGGCCTGCGTCTCGGCTGTGGAGAAACTTTCTGAAAGTGTCCATCAACTAAAAGAGAATACTTTGGAGAAACTTTCTGAAAAGGTCCACCACCTTGAAGAGAGATTATTTTCCTCCCCACCTGAACAAACCAGTGTCTCTGCTACTAGGGGTAAGCGCTCATCCGTGCAAGGAAGACCATATGGTGGATACACACCTCGTGCCAGCCTGTGGTTTTACCTACGTGACCATGGAGATGACATGAGAAAATGGGATGGAAAATCCACCGCGACCCTAGAGGCACGGGTACGTGAGTTGCAAAAGAAAACAATCGGGAAAAAGGGGTTCTCTGAAAAGTTTGCTGCTCCAACTTCCAGCAGGCAGTCGTCCAGACACAGAAAGGAAGATTCTGATCAGGACTAGAGGGGCCCTGCCTCCAGCCAGGGGGAGGAAAGGGACAATCGAGTTTATTGGACTGTGTGGATTCGATGGCCTGGCACGTCAGATGCACAGAAGTATAAGGCTTTAGTAGACACCGGTGCACAATGTACTCTAATGCCATCAAGTTATAAAGGGCCAGAACCCATCAGTATTTATGGGGTGACGGGGGGATCCCAGCAGTTAACTGTATTGGAGGCTGAAGTGAGTCTAACTGGGAATGAGTGGCAAAAGCACCGTATTGTGACTGGCCCAGATGCTCCATGCATCCTTGGCATAGACTATCTCAGGAGAGGATTTTTCAAGGACCCAAAAGGGTTCCGCTGGGCTTTTGGCATAGCTGCCTTACAGACAGATGACATTAAACAATTGTCTACCTTGCCCGGTCTCTCAGAGGACCCTTCTGTTGTGGGGCTGCTGAGGGTCAAAGAACAACAAGTGCCAATCGCCACCACAACTGTGCACCGGCGGCAATATCGCACCAACCGAGACTCCCTGATTCCCATCCATAAGCTAATTCGTCAACTGGAGAGCCAAGGAGTGATCAGCAAGACTCATTCACCTTTTAATAGTCCCATATGGCCAGTGCGAAAGTCTAATGGTGAGTGGAGACTAACAGCGGACTATCGTGGCCTGAACGAAGTCACACCACCACTGAGTGCTGCAGTGCCGGACATGCTAGAACTCCAGTATGAACTGGAATCAAAAGCAGCCAAGTGGTATGCCACAATTGATATCGCTAATGCATTTTTCTCCATCCCTCTAGCAGCAGAGCGCAGGCCACAGTTTGCTTTCACTTGGAGGGGTATCCAATACACCTGGAATCGGCTGCCCCAGGGGTGGAAACACAGCCCTACCATTTGCCATGGACTGATCCAGTCTGCGCTGGAGCATGGGGAAGCTCCTGAACACCTGCAGTACATCGATGACATCATTGTGTGGGTTGACACAGCAAAGGAAGTTTTTGAGAAAGGGAAGAAAATAGTCCAAATCCTTCTGAAGGCCGGTTTTGCCATAAAACAAAATAAAGTTAAAGGACCTGCACGAGAGATCCAGTATTTAGGAATAAAATGGCAAGATGGACGTCGTCAAATCCCAATGGATGTGATCAACAAAATAACAGCTATGTCTCCACCAACTAGCAAAAAGGAAACACAAACTTTCCTAGGTGTCGTGGGGTTTTGGAGAATGCTCATTCCAAATTACAGTCTAATTGTAAACCCGCTCTACCAAGTAACCCCTAAGAAGAATGATTTTGAATGGGGCCCTGAGCAACGACAGGCCTTTGAACAAATTAAGCAGGAAATAGTTCATGCAGTAGTCCTTGGGCCAGTCCGAACAGGACCAGATGTAAAGAATGTGCTCTACACCGCAGCCGGGGAGAATGGCCCCACCTGGAGCCTCTGGCAGAAAGAGCCTGGGGAAACTCGAGGTCGACCCCTAGGGTTTTGGAGCCGGGGATACAGAGGATCTGAGGCCCGCTACACTCCAACTGAAAAGGAGATATTGGCAGCATATGAAGGAGTTCGATCTGCTTCAGAAGTGTTCGGTACTGAAGCGCAGCTCCTCCTGGCACCCCGACTGCCGGTATTGGGCTGGATGTTCAAAGGAAGGGTCCCCTCTACACATCATGCAACTGATGCTACATGGAGCAAGTGGGTTGCACTGATTACTCAGTGGGCTTGAATAGGAAACCCCAGTCGCCCAGGAATCTTGGAAGTGATTATGGACTGGCCAGAAGGCAAATACTTTGGGATGTCATCAGAGGAGGAGGTGGTCCGTGCTGAAGAAGCCCCATTGTACAACAAGCTACCAGAAAATGAGAAGAGATATGCCCTGTTCACTGATGGGTCCTGTCGTATTGTGGGAAAGCATTGGAGATGGAAAGCTGCTGTATGGAGTCCTACACAACGAGTTGCAGAAGCTGCTGAAGGAGAAGTTGAATTGAGTCAATTTGCGGAAGTGAAAGCCATCCAGCTGGCTTTAGATATTGCTGAATGAGAAAAGTGGCCAGTTCTCTACCTCTGCAGTGATTCGTGGATGGTAGCAAATGCCCTGTGGGGGTGGTTACAGGAATGGAAGCAGAACAACTGGCAGCGCAGGGGCAAACCCATCTGGGCTGCTGCATTGTGGCAAGATATTGCTGCCCGGGTAGAGAACCTGGCTGTAAAGGTACGCCACGTAGATGCTCATGTGCCCCAAAATCGGGCTACCGAAGAACATCAGAACAACCAGCAGGTGGATCAGGCTGCTCAGATTGAAGTGGCTCAGGTGGACTTGGACTGGCAACATAAGGGTGAATTATTTATAGCCTGATGGGCCCATGACACCTCAGGCCATCAAGGTAGAGATGCAACATACAGATGGGCTCGTGATCGAGGGGTGGACCTGACCATGGACACTATAGCACAGGTTATTCCTGATTGTGAAACATGTGCTGCAATCAAGCAAGCCAAACGGTTAAAGCCTCTTTGGTATGGAGGACGATGGCTGAAATATAAATATGGAGAGGCCTGGCAGATTGATTACATCACACTCCCTCAAACCCGCAACGGCAAGCGCCACATACTTACAATGGTGGAAGCGACCACTGGATGGCTGGAAACATATCCTGTGCCCCATGCCACTGCCCGAAACACTATCCTGGGCCTTGAAAAGCAAGTCCTATGGCGACATGGCACTCCAGAAAGAATTGAATCAGACAATGGGACTCATTTCCAAAACAACCTTATAGACACTTGGGCCAAAGAACATGGTATTGAGTGGGTGTATCACACCCCCTATCACGCACCAGCCTCCGGGAAAGTTGAGAAATACAATGGACTGTTAAAGAATACACTGAAAGCAATGGGTGCTGGGACATTCAAAAACTGGGACACACATTTGGCAAAGGCCACCTGGTTAGTCAATACTAGGGGATCTGCTAACCGAGCTGGACCTGCCCAGTCAGACCTGTTACGTACTGTAGAAGGGGATAAAGTTCCTGTAGTGCACATAAGAAACATGCTGGGAAAGACGGTCTGGGCTACTCCTGCCTCAGGAAAAGGCAAACCCATTCGTGGGATTGCTTTTGCTCAGGGACCTGGATGCACTTGGTGGGTAATTCAAAAGAATGGGGAGGTCCGGTGTGTACCTCAAGGGAATTTAATACTGGGTGAGAATAGCCCATGAGTTGAGTTGTATTATGTTAATTATTATATAATACTGTGTGTCATCACTACCGTAGATGAAAATGATGATTAATTAGATTGTCTTGGAAAGAGTGTAACCTGAGCATGACATAAATGGTATGGAATAAGGGGTGAATATATGTCCTGGTTTCAGTTAGGACAGAGTTAATTTTCCTCCTAGTAGCTGGTAGGGTGCTATGTTTTGGATTAGGATGAGAAGAGTGCTGATAACATGCTGATGTTTTAATTGCTGCAGAGCAATGCTTACACTAAGCCAAGGACTTTTCAGCTTCTTGCTCTGTCCTGCCAGCGGGCAGGCTGGGGGTGCAGCAAGAGCTGGGAGGGGACAGACCCAGGACAGCTGACCCAAACTGGCCAAAGGGGTATTCCATACCATCTGACGTCATGCTAAACAATATATAGGGGGGGCTAGCCAGGGTGGGGGTCGTCTGCTCGGGGTTGGACTGGGCATTGGTCAGCGGGTGGTGAGCAATTGCATTGTGTATCACTTGTTTGTACACATTATTATTATTTTCTATCTTAATAAACTGTCTTTATCTCAACCCACAGGCTTCACTTTCCCGTTTCTCTCCCCCATCCCAGAGAGGGAGGGGGGAGGGTGAATGAACGGCTGTGTGGTGTTTAGCTGCCAGCCGGGTTTAACCACAATACAGTGAAAAATGGGCTCTTTGGGAGCTGATCCAGTTGCTGGTCTGTGCTGCGAGGTCTATTTGTCAGGAACGGGTTGGTTTGGCTTGGGCTGTGGGGGGTGTCTGTCTTCCCCACCAGGGTCTCTCTGTGGGCCGCAGGGGGGCTTCGGCTCCAGCACCTGGAGCACCTCTGCACAGCACTCCCCCTCCTCTGCACTGACCTTGGTGTCTGCAGGGAGGATTCTCACTCCTCACTCTCCCAGCTGATGTTGTGCAGCAGTTTTATTTCCTTTTCTTGGATGTGCTCTCACAGAGGCACAAACTGCATTGATAATGGTTTTTGCTCTGGGCAGCAGTGGGCTCCGTTGGAGCTGGCCGAAACTAACCCTTATCTAAGATGGGGCAGCCCCCCCCCCCCCCCCCGCTACCAGAACCTTACCACATAAACCCAATACACTAGGGCAGCTAGATCATTCCTGGCCTGTAAAGTATCAGGGCTTAAATTAACTAATGAAACCCTAAATGGGATGGGGGTAGAAGGGGCTGGGATAACAGTGCTACTTTTTGGGGACACTAAGTTGAGAGTAGGGATAGAATGATCAATGGGCAATTATTGTGTGTACCCAAGGCAGGGATGAACTTGTCGATTTATTTGGGCAAGTTCTAGAACAAATTTTGGAGCAATTCCAACCTCTGGAGGAGGTGTTACTGTTACAATATGTGGATAATCTTTTATTGTCAGGACAGGAGAAAACAGCTGTGAAGGAAGCCACTAACAAGCTATTTGACTTTCTGGGCAAACAGGGCTTGAAAGTGTTGGAAAATAAATTAAAATTTGTAGAAAGAGAAGTCAAGTATTTAGGGCATCTAGTGTCTGAGGGAGAACAAAGAATAAATCCAGAGAGGGTTCAGGGAACTGTTGAGCTACCCTTACCCAAAACTAAAAAGAACTAAAAAGTTTTAAGAGAAAGAGGCTTTTAAGGAATTAGGAGTCACAAAGTCCAAAGGAAAATAGATACTCCCTGAGGGGAGAGAAATGCTGAATAAAGTGCTAATGAGGCAAATATTAACTGTTTTAACTATTAACTGTATTCAACTATTTAACTGTCAAGAGGGTCATTGAGGAATTCAAGCAATGTGTGATGCTGTGCTATGGAAATATATATGTGTAGGAATATATATACTCGGGCTGAACAAGTATGCAGGAGTTGTGTAGTATGTCAAAAGGTAAATAGGAAAATTATCCTCAGTCAGCCCAAAGGGGGGCAAGAACCAGGAATTCAACGCTTCCAAAATGTACAGGTAGATTTTACAGAACTCCTTAGAACAGGTAGATTTAAATACTTATTAGTCTTGGTCGATCGTTTGTCAGGGTGGGTGGAAGCTTTCCCTTCAGTATCTGCTACTGCAAACACAGTAACTAAAGTAATTCTAGAACAAATAACTTCCAGGTATGGAATTGTAGAAAATATTGACTCTGATCAAGGAAATCACTTTATGTCAGAAATATCGCAAGGGCTAATGTGGACTCTAGGAATCAAAGGGAAATTTCACACTCCTTGTAATCCTTCCTCTTCTGGAAGGGTGGAGGGGATCAGACAGTAAAGAAGCAATTGACTAAGTTCTGGAAATTCGGCTTCCCCAAAAGAAGTGATTACCTTTGGCACTTCTCCAAATTCAAACTGCACCAAGAAAAGATGTGGGAGTTTCACCATATGAAATATTATTTGGATTGCTGTACCTGGACAAAGGGAATGAATTACCTCAAATTGAGACAAAAGATGCTTTTCTTAAGAACTATATACTCAGGCTGTTGTCCTCTTTGTCATCTCCCAGGACCTGTGGATCATTAGCTCACCCTTAGAAGTCCTGATCCATCCGTTCTGAGCAGGAGGTTGGGTTCTGATGGGAACATGGAGAGAACTGAAAGTGCAACCTGAGGGGGACGGACTGTTCCAAGTACTCCTGACTACTGAGATGACAGTAAGAACGGCTGAGAAAGGATGGACTCATACCTGGGTAAAAGCATCAGTTAACCCTGATACCTGAGAGATTGCATTAACAAAGATTTTTAAGGTTAAAACTGTTGAAACTATCTATTGTAAACCTTTAACTTCTCCTTAGAAGAATTTTTAATGAATTAATGAGTAAAAGGGATTGAATTACACAGAATTGGAGTGTTTCCAGGGAACACTCCCTGGAAGTGGGAGAAAAAGAAGGGGGGGTATTTAATCCCCACCAGAAGAATCCTTATTAGTTTGTGATTTTTATTGTTTTTCTTAATTATTATTTCTTAATTATTATAGGGGTGTGTATATATATATATAGAAATTATGTATTTAAGTTTATCTTAGTAATACCTATTCTCAATGGATTAGTGATAAGATGGAGGGGAAATCAGCATTTCCAATTAATCCAGAACATCTCCCGAGTTCTGTCTCAAAGTAATTGTTGGATTTGCACTCAGATGCCTAGAAAGACTAAAAAGGCCTTGTCCCTGATTGCTATTTCCAGCAGCAACTGTGTCTGGATTCTCTAGATTTCTAAAAATGACAGATCATACTCAGTCCCGGGAAGGAATAGATTTTGAAGTTGAGCTCCCTACACATAATCCTGGCTACAATATAACGTGTTATCAAAGGTGACTTTTAAACAACATTGATAAAAACTCAGGGGGCAATAGTACTGACCCTGGGTGTGGAAATATTATCCATGAAGTAGGGAATCATCCATACTGTACCGAATATGGTAGCCACGGGAATGCTAATATACATAATGCACACCAGATACAACATGAGAATCCTGTAACCAGATGGCCTGTCCGGAATGGCAAGGGGTGGTATTGGCTATGCCAGGAAGGTGTTGCCCCTAGGATGAAAGGGAGCTTGCACCCTGTGGGCAATAATTCCAAATGTAACTATTATTGAAGACCCACAAAGCCAAAGCCCCCTTGAGACCACACACAGAATTAAGCGGACTCCAGATAATCCTCTAGTAAAATTCTCTAGCATTTCACAGTTCTGCAAGGTGGTTTTTACCATGGTTAGGGGTGAGTGAATTAGAAAAAGCTATTGTAAATATCTCAGCTATAACTGAAGAACTAGAAAATATCACTCTGGATGCAAGAAAAAGGAGACAACAAGTTTGAAAAAATAGTACTTCAGAATCAAATGGTATTAGATTTATTGCTAACCTCACAAGGAGGAGTGTGCACTGTAATTAATGCTAGTTGCTGTATATATGTAGGTCAAATGGGACGAATTTGACTTATCTCAGAAATATTTGGGAAAAAAAAAAACACCACCAAGATCCTACATAAAGTGGCTCAAGATGACACTTCCTGGGGATTTAGAAACATTTGGGAGAAACTAACTTTGTGGTTACCTGAATGGAATTGGTTCAAACAGCTATTTGTTGGTGTTATAATAATAATAGCATTGTATATCTGTCATCCCCCATGAGATCTGAAGAAGAATATTGCTCAAGAGTGGAGTATGTGAAGAGGTGCAAAAACAACAAGAGGAGTAAGAAAAGAAGAGGGGGAAACTGAGAAACAATGTTGTGTTTTTGCAATAGTAGGTGTTTTTGCAGTGGAAAATTCCACTAACCTTGCATATTCAAAAGTGATTGTGCAGCATAGCAGTCGGGAGTATGTTAAGCAAATAAGGGGGAGGTCCTACTGTCCCAAAATAAGAATAGCAAAGAAAAACAGGATGAGCAGTATGAAATCAGTAAAAACAAAAATTACGGGCCCTCTAGTCACGAGAGAAGAAGGAAAAAAAAAGGAAAATGAGAAATTAATGGTTGGTCAAATTAAATTGTACATATATAGTATAGAAGTGCGTCGACTTGGTTGTGAACCTGTAGTACTCAGCCAACAAGGAAATGGGAGAAATCAGGTGTCAGGTAATAGGGAATATAAGGTTATGATACCCTTTTACTGTGCGCTACTGCTTGCAGGACACCCGCCATTGCAATCGTGAATAAAATAGCTTCAAAGAAGGTCCTGTCTGAAGAAAATTATTGAGATTTTTCTCACAGGAGTGAGAAAATTTAGAGAGAAACAACCCTGCAGACACCAAAGTCAGTGAAGGAGGGGGAGGAAATGCTCCAGGCACCGGATCAGAAGTTCTCCTGTGGCCTGTGCAGAGGACCATGGTGGAGTAGGTTGTCCCCCTGCAGCCCATGGTGTACCACGGCAGGGCAGATATCCACTCTGCAGCCTGTGCAGGACCCCACGCTGGACCAGTTGTATATGGCCTGAAGGAGGCTGCAGCCCATGGAGAGCCTCCACAGGAACAGACTCTGGGCCAGAACTTCAGCCTGTGGAGAGGAGTCCATGGTGGAGCAAGGGAAGAGAGTGACCATGAAGCAATGGCAGATGATGAAGTATTATGGACTGATCCAAACCCCCATTCCCTGTTCCCCTACACCACTTGAGGGGAAGAGGTAGAAGAGGGTGGATGAGTGGGAATGGTGTTTTTAGTTTGCTTTTAGTTTCTCACTGGTCTAGTCTGTTAGTAATAGGCAATAAACAATATTAATCTCTGTACGCTGAGTCTGTTTTGCCCATGACCATAATTGGGAAGTGGTCTCCTTGTCCTTATCTCAATTCTTGATCCCTTTTTCATCGTATTTTCTCCCCCATTTCCTTTGAGGTATGGGAGAGAGCAGTGTGGTGGAGTTTAGCTGTCCATCAGGATGAAAACACCACAGATGAAAAAAACCCTTGTGGGTTGAGATAAGGACAGGGAAATAAATATAAGTTAATGACTATTGATAACAGACTAGAGCAGTGAGAAACTAAAAGCAAACTAAAGACACCTTCCCCCCACCCCTCTTCCTATACCTCCTCCCCCCCGAGTGGCACAGTGGAATGGGGGTTGCAATCAGTTCATAACTGCAGTCTGCCACTCCTTCATAGTCACTCTCTTTCCCTGCTTCAGTGTGTATTCCCTCCTGTGGGATGCACTCTAGAGGTCCCTCCTATGTATATCTGCTGGAGGGATGACATAGCAGGGCATAAGCAATCCAGGAAATTCATGGAGTGACTTGATCACAACTTCCTCCTGCAAGTGATAGAGGAGTCAATGAGGAGGGGCACTCTTCTGGACCTCATATTCACCAACAAAGAGGGTCTCTTTGGAAATATGAAGGTCAAAGGCAGCCTTGGTTGCATTGACCGTGAGATGGTGGAGTTCAGGATCCTGAGAGGAGGGAGGAAGACAAAAAGTAAGCTTAGGTCCCTGCCTGGAGAGCAGGCTTTTGCCTCTTCAAGGATCTACTTAGTAGAGTCCCATGGGATAAGGCCCTGGAGGGAAGAGGGGCACAATAAAGCTGGTTAGTATAGATAGTATCCCAAGTTGGAAGGGACCCACAAGGATCATTGAGTCCAACTCATGGCTCCACACAGGACTACCTAAAAATTAAAACATATGTCTGAGAGCATTGTCCAAATGCTTCCTGAACTCCAGCAGGCTTGGTGTCATGACCACAACCCTGGGGAGCCTGTTCCAGTGCCTGACCACTCTCTCAGTGAAGAACCTTTTTCTAATATATGATCTGAACCTCCCCTGATGGAGCCTCATGTCGTTCCCTTGGGTCCTATTGCTGGTCACCAGAGAGAAGAAATCAGCACCTCCTGCTCCACTCCCCCTCGTGAGGAAGCTGTAGACCATGATAAGGTCACCCTTCAGTCTCCTTTTCTCTAGGCTGAACAAACCAAGTGACTTCAGCCACTCCTCATACGTCTTGCCCTCTAGATACTTCACCATCTTTGTAGCCCTCCTTTGAATGCTCTCTTAATAGTTTTATATCCTTATATTGTGGTGCCCCAAACTGCACACAGTTCTTGAGGTGAGGCTGCACCAGTGTGAAGTAGAGCAGGACAATATGACAGTCACTTAATTCAGGTGGTTAGCAGTGCTGTGCTTGATGCACCCCAGGATACAGTTGGCCCTTTTGGCTGCCAGGGCACACTGTTGACTCATATTCAACTTGCTGTCAACCAGAACCCACAAATCCCTTTCCACAGGGCTGCTCTCCAGCCTCTCATCCCCCAGTCTGTATGTATATCCAGGGTTGCCCCATCCCATGTGCAGAATCCAGCACTTGCTCTTGTTAAGCTTCATGTGGTTGGTGATTTCCCAGCCCTCTAATTTGTCAGGATCTCTCTGCAAGGCCTCTCCACCCTTAATGGAGTCAAGAGTCAACATTCAAGAATCACCTCCTCCAAGATCAAGAGCTGTGCATCCTAACAAAGAGGAAGTCAGGCAAAAATGCCAGGAGGCCTGTGTGGGTGAACAAGGAGCTCCTGGCCAAACACAGAAATAAATCTTAAAGAAGGTGGAAGCAGGGACAGGTAACCTGGGAGGAATACAGACATTGTCCAAGGCTAGTGATGTCAAAGGCAATAAAAAGGGCTTCTATAAGTACATAGGTGACAAAAAGACTAGGGAAAATGTGGGCCCACTGCTGAATGAAACAGGACACATGGTTACACAGGACAGGGAAAAGGCTGAAGTAGGGAATGCCTTCTTTGCCTCAGTCTTAACCAGCAAGACTGACTTTTATGAATCCCAGGTCCCAGAGACTGGGGGAAAGGCTGGAGCAAGGAAGATGTACCTTTGGTGGAAGAGAATCAGGTCAGGAAGTACTTAAGCACACTGGACATTCATAAGTCCACAGGCCCTGAGGGAATGCACCCATGAGCACTGAGGGATCTGGCAGATGTGACGGTGAGACCGTTCTTGACAGTCTTTGATCAATCTGGGTGATTGGGAGAAGAGCTCAAGGACTGGAGGAAAGCAAATATCACTTATGTCTTCAAGAAGGGCAAGAAGGAGGACCCAGGACCCAGGCCAGTCAGCCTCATCTTGATCCCTGGGAAGGTGATGGAGCAGCTAATCCTGGAAACCATTTCCAGGCACATGAAGGGCAAGAAAATCATCAGGAGTAATCAGCATGGTTTCACCTAGGGAAGTCATTCCTGACCAACTTGATAAACTTCTACAACGAAGTGATCATCCTGATGGATGAGGGGACAGGAGTGGATATTGTCTACCTAGACTTCAGTAAGGCCCTTAACACTATCCCCCCTAAGATCCTCATAGACATGTATGGGCTGGATGGTACAGCGAGGTGGATTGAAAACTGTCTGAAAAGGCCCAGAGTGTAGTGATGCAAAGTCTAGTTGGATGCCAGTAACAAGCAGTGTACTCCAGGGGTCAATACTGGGTCCAGTCCTTTGTAACATCTTAATTAATGATCTGGGTGATGGGGCAGAGCATACCCTCAGTAAATTCACAGATGACACAAAACTGGGGGGGGGGGGGGAGTGGCTGATTGACCAGAGAGCCATGCTGACATCCAGAGGGACCTTGACAGTCTGGAGACAGGAAACTCATGAAGGTCAAGGAGAAATGCCAAGTCCTGCACCTGGGGAGGAACAACTCCAGGCACCAATACATGCTGAGGGCCACCCAGCAGGTAAGCAGTGTTGCAGAAAAGGCCCTGGGGGGTCTTGGTGGACACCAAGCTGAACATGAGCCAGCAATGTGTCCTAGCCACAAAGACGGCTAATGGTATCATGGGCTGTATTAGGCCAAGTATTTCCAGCAGGTCAAGGGAGGTGATCTCTACTCAGCATTGGTGAGGCCACACCTGGAATCCTTTGTCCAGTTCTGGACTCCCCAGTACAAGAGACATGGAACTACTGGAGAGAGTCCAGCAAAGGGCCACAAAGATGACTAAGGAACTGGAGCACCTCTCCTATGAGGAGAGGCTGACAGAGCTGGGACTGTTTAGCCTATAGAAGAGAAGTCTCGGGGGGCAGGGGGGAGGGGAATCTCATCAATTTATCTAAATACCTGAAGGGAGGATGCAAAGACAGAGCTGTGCTATTTTCAGTGGTGCCCAGTGACAGGACAAAAGGCAATTGGCACAAACTGGAACACAAGAGGTTCTGTCTGAACATCAGGAAATACTTCGTTACTGTGTGAGTGACTGAGCAGTGGAACAGGTTGTGAAGTCTCCTTCCTTAGAGACATTCAAAAGCCGCCTGTACATGTTCCTTGGCATCAAGCTCTAGGTGGCCTTGCTTGAGAAGTGGAGGGTTGGACCAGATGACCTCCAGAGGTCCCTTTGACCCTCATCTATTCTATGATTCTGTGATTAAAGTTCTGAAATTCAACTTTCTGGAAGAACAAGTGTTGTAGATTAATAGTCATATCAGATAGCTGGTTCCTTTCCTTTTTACTACTCAGCGTGGCAAACTCTTTGGTATTTTGAGAGTTTACATTTCTCTCTGTGTACATTTAACTTCTCCTGGATATAAAAAAACAGAATGATTCCTCCCTCTCTAGGGCTTACCTATATAGGTACTGAGTACCCAGGGAATGTCTATGCTTCAATGAAATTACAGCCCATGTGGGTGAAAAGGATCTACATTTAAACTCATTTTGGCTACTGGTAGCAGTGTAGCCATAGCATCATTGAACTCAGCATGGGTGTACTGGGTCTGGCTGGGATGGAGTTAACTTTCTCTGCAGCAGCCCATACAGTGCTGTGCTTTGCACTTGTAGCTAGAACAGCCCTGGTATCACACCAGTGTTGTGTCTGCTGCTGAGCAATACTGGCACACCATCAAGACTCCCTCCAAACTGCCCTCCCCAAGAGCCAGCAGGCTGGGGGTGGGCAAGGTGTGGGGAGGGGACATCAGGGCAGCTGACCTAGACCAACCAAAGGGATATTCCATACCATATGAGGTCACACTCAGCAATAAAAGATGGCAAAGGAGAAAGAGAGGGGAGGCTCTTATGTTCATCTGTCCTCCTGAACAACTGCTACGCATATTGAGGCCCTGCTTCCCAGGACATGGCCGAACATAGCTCGTTGATGGGAAGTAGAGATTTTTTTTTTTTCTCTCACTGTGCTTCCTTGTGGCCTTTGTTTGTTTTTTCCCCTCTTCCTTTTCCCTTTAATTAAATTATCCTTATCTCAACCCATGAGTGTTTTTTTTTTTCCTTTCCATCATACTTTCTTCTTCCCCTCTTCTTCTGAGGAGGGGGAGTGAGAGAGTGGTTATGGTGGAGTTCAGCTGCCCAGCAGGTTAAAACCCAGGTAAAACCCAAGGTAAAACCCAGTGGGTTAGCTCCTTGAGTATGTACCTGGAATCCTGGATGGATTTTACAGCCTTCATCAGACACTATCTTTCAGTGTTTATATGGGTGTGTGAGTTTCAAGTTCAAAAGCAGAAAGTTAGACTAAAGTTAATTAGGAATTGTTTTGTCCCCCCCTGCTCTTGTGAGACCCCACATGCAGTACTTCATTCAGCTCTGGGGCCCCCGACACAAGAAGGACACAGAAGTACTCATCATTTTCCCCTTGCACTCGCATTTCTCTTGGCAAACCAGGTGTTTGACATGGTCATCTGTACATCAGCTCGTACGGACTGAAATGTTGTCCAATAGACTGGGGCCTGTAGGGAGTATACAGATCCTAACTAATACCTAATAGTCTGCTTATCTCAGTAACTACTGTGACTATAATATGTGGGCCTCTATCTGATGACATTCCCAAAGGTATTCCAAATCTCGGAATTATCTCTTTTAACAAAGCTTTTACTACTTCTCTTGCCTTATTGGTACGACACAGAAAAGCCTCAGGCCAACCTGTGTGTGTCCACAAGGACTAAAATAGTTTAGCCACCCCTTTTCTTGGCAAAGAAAGTCAGTAAAGCCTATTTGTTAATACTCTTCAGGTGCCTGCCCCTCAGTAGTTTTCCAAATTGAATATTATTCTGTGTTTTTGGATAATTCCTACAATGTATTTCACACTTTTCTGTGACTGACCTAATAGTCTCTACCATATTCCTGCTAATAACTGAATAACTGACTTCTGTAAGTGTTTTTCTATTTACCCAGTAAACAGCATTATGTTCTTCTTTCACTATTCATAAAGTAATAGGATACCACTACTAGACCTGAGGGTGTAACTGTCCATCC
>MU011817.1:9741-25679 GCA_011074415.1 Stictonetta naevosa
CAGAGAGGGAGTGCGGCTGCTTGGGGATGGGCTGGGCTTCAGTCAGCGGGTGGTGAGCAATTTCATTGTGCATCACTTGTTTCATATACACTATTGTTATTGTTATTATTATTATTATTTCCTATCTTAATAAACTGTCTTTATCTCAACTCACAAGCTTCACTTTCCCGTTTCTGTCCCCCATCCCAGAGAGGGAGGGGGGACGGTGAGCAAACGGCTGTGTGGTGTTTAGCTGCCAGCTGGGTTAAACCACAACAGTCCTTTTGGCACCTAACGTGGGGCTCGAAGGGTTGAGATAACGACAGATCTGATTAGAGTGTGTTAAACTAAAATTGGTATAAATATTATACCTACTTAATAGTTGCTAGTCACAATGTTGATTGCTTCAATCTCAAGTCTGCTGTGCCTGTATTCCAAACTGAGTTTTATAGCACGTTACTTTCTGTATGTGATCCCTGTCATGCTGTTTATCCTTTCCGGGCCCTGGTTTAAGATCATTATGGTACTGTGCGGTGTAACAATAGCTTATGATATGATGAAATATCTGGGCATGACTAACTTGTTATTTGTACTCAGCACTGTTGTTGACTCTGTACTTTGGAAACCATACCTCAGAAACTATTAACAGTTACACCTACTGCCTTTTTTCATCAGGGAGCCAGTCTGTGGAGGGGACAGGGGAAGATATTTTTCCCTACTTATTCACTCTCCCTTTCTCCTTCAGCACCCTCTTCTCCTCCGAGCTAGTTACAATAGTTCTCCAAGATGTTGAATATCCTTGGGATGTTCACAGCAGCATTTTTTCTTATTGCTATGTCTCCTGAATGTGCTTCAGGTTTTGTTTAAGGTTAAACAACTACTTAGGAATCTCATCCAGAGATCTGTCCTGAGGCGGGATGGTTGTGAGTGGCAGGGAGTGTGGGAGGATATGGGCAGATTTCTAGAGCAGTGGGCACCTCCGATGTTTTGGAAATTCACCCCTGAACAACTGCAAAATCCTAAAAAAAATGGTAGAATGCTTGAAAAAAGGGTGTCATGACTCTGGCAGTTCCAAAGTGACACAACTCACTGTAGCGTGCTGGGGCCTGGCCTATGCCTATCGAGCTGCAATTGATGCTATTATCAACCTAATGACAGACCCTGCAGCCACTCCAAGTCCTGTGACAGGCCCAATGGCCACACCAACCCCTATGATGGACCCTGCAGCCACTCCAGATCCTGAAGCCGTTCCAGCTCCTGCGGCTGCTCCAGTTCCAGCTCCTGCAGCCACTCCAGCTCCTGCAGCTGTTCCAGCTCCAGCTCCTGCAGCTGCTCCAGCTCTTGTGGCTGGGCCAGAGAAACGAGCCGTAGCAGTGCAAGTTGCCCCTGGAGACAAGGTGAAAAAATGGTATAGAGATTCAGGTCATTTAGAATGCAGAGAGTCTTCTGCTAGGTCTAGGTATAGAGAAGATGAGGCTGGGCCATCAGGGATGCAGGAGGATGAAGATGAGGATGTCGAAAAATCAACAGTAACTACCCAAAACCTTTACCAGCGTGAGCTATGAGACGTGCAAAAAGATTTTGGTCGCTGCATAGGTGAGCAGCTTGTCACCTGGCTGCTCCGGTGCTGGGATACCGGAGGCAATTGTGTTGAATTAGAGGGCAGGGAAGCCAGATGGCTGGGATCCCTTGCTAGAGATGCAGGCATTGACAAAGCAATTGGAGATGGAGCATGATCTTACAACCTCTGGAGGCTGTGAGGGAAAGGTATCCCTACAAGGAAGAAATTGTATGTCTTCCAGGCAAGTGGACCACTATGAAGAAGGGAATCCAGTACCTGAGGGAATTAGCCGTATGGGAGGTGATTTATGAGGACCCAGAAAATGGACAAATATCCACAGATCCAGATGACGTCAAGTGTACACGACCCACGTGGTGGAAGTTTGTACGGAGTGCACCATCATCATATGCCAGCTCATTGGCAATAATGGCCTGGAAAGAGGATGAGGAACCCACAGTAGATGAAGTGGCTAAACTCTGGCAGTACGAAGAAAGTCTCTCCACTTCCTTACAGGCCTGCATCTTGGCAGTGATATGGTGGGTACACACCCTGTGCCATCCTGTGGTTTTACCTACGTGACCATGGAGAGGACATGAGAAAATGGGATGGAAAATCTACCTCAACCCTAGAGGCACGGGTACGTGAGTTGCAAAAGAAAACAATCAGGAAAAATGGGTTCTCTGAAAAGCTTCCTGCTCCAAATTCCAGCAGGCAGTTCTTTAGACACAGAAACAAAGATTCTGACCAGGACTAGAGGGGCCCTGCCTCCAGCCAGGGGGAGGAAAGAGACAATCGAGTTTGTTGGACTGTGTGGATTCGGTGGCCTGGCACATCAGATGCACAGAAGTATAAGGCTTTAGCAGACACTGGTGCACAGTGTACTGTAATGCCATCAGGCTATAAAGGGCTAGAACCCATTTGTTTTTATGGTGATGAGGGGATCCCAGCAGTTAATTGTATTGGAGGCTGAAGTGAGTCTAACTGGGAATGAGTGGCAAAAGCACCGTATTGTGACTGGCCCGGATGCTCTGTGCATCCTTGGCATAGACTTATCTCAGAAGAGGATATGTCAAGGACTCA
The DNA here is from genome assembly GCA_011074415.1 of Stictonetta naevosa. Taxonomy (NCBI): domain Eukaryota; kingdom Metazoa; phylum Chordata; class Aves; order Anseriformes; family Anatidae; genus Stictonetta; species Stictonetta naevosa. The sequence continues at coordinate 12,362 of MU011817.1, forward strand.
AAAGGGTTCCAGTGGGCTTTTGGCATAGCTGCCTTAGAGACAGAGGGCATTAAACAGTTGTCTACCTTGCCCTCAGAGGACCCTTCTGTTGTGGGGTTGTTGAGGGTCGAAAAACAGTAAGTGCCAATTGCTACTAAAACTGTGCACCAGCGGCAATATCGCACCAACTGAGACTCCCTGATTCCCATCCATCAGCTAATTCGTCAACTGGAGAGCCAAGGAGTGATCAGCAAGACTCATTCACCTTTTAATATGGCCAGTGCGAAAGTCTAATATTGAGTGGAGACTAACAGCGGACTATCGTGGCCTGAACGAAGTCACACCACCACTGAGTGCTGCAGTGCCGGACATGCTAGAACTCCAGTACGAACTGGAATCAAAGGCAGCCAAGTGGTATGCCACAACTAATATCACTAATGCATTTTTCTCCATCCCTCTAGCAGCAGAGTGCAGGCCACAGTTTGCCTTCAGTTGGAGGGGTGTCCAATACACCTGGAATCGGCTGCCCCAGGGGTGGAAACACAGCCCTACCATTTGTCATGGACTGATCCAGTCTGTGTTGGAGCAGGGGGGAGCTCCTGAACATCTGCAGTACATCGATGGCATCATTGTGTGGGGTGACACAGCAGAGGAAGTTTTTGAGAAAGGGAAGAAAATAGTCCAAATCCTTCTAAAGGCTGGTTTTGCTGTAAAACAAAATAAAGTTAAAGGACCTGCATGAGAGATCCAGTTTCTAGGAAAAAATGGCAAGATGGACATTGTCAAATCCCAATGGATATGATAACCAAAATAACAGCTATGTCTCCACCAATTAGCAAAAAGGAAACACAAACTTTCCTAGGTGTCGTGGGGTTTTGGAGAATGCACATTCCAAATTACAGTCTGATTTTAAACCCCCTCTACCAAGTAACCCGTAAGAAGAATGATTTTGAATGGGGCCCTGAGCAACAACAAGCCTTTGAACAAATTAAGCAGGAAATAGTTCATGCAGTAGCCCTTGGGCCAGTCCGAACAGGACCAGATGTAAAGAAAGTGCTCTACACCGCAGCCGGGGAGAATGGCCCCACCTAGAGCCTCTGGCAGAATGAACCTGGGGAAACTCGAGGTCAACTGCTAGGGTTTTGGAATCGGGGATACAGAGGATCTGAGGCCCACTACACTCCAACCGAAAAGGAGATATTGGCAGCATATGAAGGATTTCAATCTGATTCGGAAGTGGTCAGTACTGAAGCACAGCTCCTCCTGGGACCCCAACTGCCAGTACTGGGCTGGATGTTCAAAGGAAGGGTCCCTTCTACACATCATGCAACTGATGCTTCATGGAGCAAGTGGGTTGCACTGATTACTCAGCGGGCTGGAACAGGAAACCCCAGTCGTCCAGGAATCTTGGAAGTGATTATGGACTGGCCAGAAGGCAAATATTTTGGGATATCATCAGAGGAGGAGGTGGTCCGTGCTGAAGAAGCCCCACTGTACAACAAGCTACCAGAAAATGAGAAGAGATATGCCCTGTTCACTGATGGGTCCTGTCGTATTGTGGGAAAGCATCGGAGATGGAAAGCTGCTGTATGGAGTCCTACACGAGGAGTTGCAGAAGCTGCTGAGGGAGAAGGTGAATCAAGTCAGTTTGTGGAAGTGAAAGCCATCCAGCTGGCTTTAGATATTGCTGGATGAGAAAAGTGGCCAGTTCTCTACCTCTATACTGATTCATGGATGGTAGCAAATGCCCTGTGGGGGTGGTTACAGCAATGGAAGCAGAACAACTGGCAGCACAGGGGCAGACCCATCTGGGCTGCTTCATTGTGGCAAGATATTGCTGCCCGGGTAGAGAACCTGGCTGTAAAGGTACGCCATGTAGATGCTCATGTGCCCAAGAATCGGGCTACTGAAGAACATCAAAACAACCAGCAGGTAGATCAGGCTGCTAAGATTGAAGTGGCTCAGGTGGACCAGGACTGGCAACATAAGGGTGAATTATTTATAGCCCGATGGGCCCATGACACCTCGGGCCATCAAGGTAGAGATGCAACATACAGATGGGCTCGTGATCGAGGGGTGGACCTGACCATGGACACTATAGCACAGGTTATTCATGATTGTGAAACATGTGCTGCAATCAAGCAAGCCAAATGGTCAAAGCCTCTTTGGTATGGAGGACGATGGCTGAAATATAAATATGGAGAGGCCTGGCAGATTCATTACATCACACTCCCTCAAACCTGCAACGGCAAGCACCACGTACTTACAATGGTGGAAGCAATCACCGGCTGGCTGGAAACATATCCTGTGCCCCATGCCACTGCCTGGAACAGTATCCTGAGCCTTCAAAAGCAAGTTCTGTGGTGACATGGCACCCCAGAAAGAATTGAGTCAGACAATGGGACTCATTTCCAAAACTACCTTATAGACACTTGGGCCAAAGAACATGGTATTGAGTGGGTGTATCACATCCCCTAACATGCACCAGCTTCCAGGAAAGATGAATGATAAAATGGACTGTTAAAGACTACACTGAAAGCAATGGGTGCTGGGACATTCAAAAACTGGGATACGCATTTGGCAAAGGCCACCTGGTTAGTCAGTGCTAGGGTATCTGCCAACCGAGCTGTACCTGCCCAGTCAGACCTATTACGTACTGTAGAAGGAGATAAAGTTCCTGTAGTATACGTAAGAAACATGCTGGGGAAGGCAGTCTGGACTACTCCTGCCTCAGGAAAAGGCAAACCCATTCATGGGATTTCTCTTGCTGAGGGACCTGAATGCACTTGGTGGGTAATGCAAAAGAATGGGGAGGTCCGATGTGTACCTCAAAGGGATTTAATACAGGGTGAGAATAGCCCATGAGTTGAGTTGTATTATGTTAATTATTATATAATACTGTGTCATCACTACCGTAATTGCTATATACCATAGATGAACATGGTGATTAATTAGAATGTATTGGAAAGAGGGTAACCTGAGCATGACATAAATGGTATGGAATAATGGGTGGATATATGTCCTGGTTTCAGTTAGGATGGAGTTAATTTTCCTCCTAGGAGTTAGGAGGGTGCTATGTTTTCTATTAGGATGAGACAAGTGCTGATAACATTCTGATGCTTTAATTGTTGCAGAGCAGTGCTTACACCAAGCCAAGGACTTTTCAGCTCCTCGCTCTGTCCTGCCAGCGGGCAGGCTGGGGGTGCAGCAGGAGCTGGGAGGGGACAGACCCAGGACAGCTGACCCAAACTGGCCAAAGTGGTATTCCATACCATCTGACGTCATGCTAAACAATATATAGGGGTGGCTAGCCATGGTGTGGGGATTGGCTGCTCGGGGATAGGCTGGGCATCGGTCAGCGGGTGGTGAGTAATTTCATTGTGCATCACTTGTTTCATACACACTATTATTATTATTATTATCATTATCATTATCATTATCATTATTATTATTATTTCCTATCTTAATAAACTGTCTTTATCTCAGTCCACAGGCTTCACTTTCCTGTTTCTCTCCCCCAACCCAGAGAGGGAGGGGGGAGGCTGAGCGAACGGCCGTGTGGTGTTGAGCTGCCAGCCAGGTTAAACCACCAAAAGTACATAAGATTCAGAGTTCTGGCAATGCAAGTACAGGTGGAAGATCAGTATTTTTTTCACCTACTGTAATATGCACCCTTAAAAATTAATATGTTGATGTCATGGGACAACTCAAACATTGTATTAGAAGTGTTCAATCATTTCAGCTGACTGCAGTGTGTTGATTGAAGTGAAATGTTTGAAATGGTTAAAAAAAATTGAGGCAATACTTGGGCCTAAAGCCTTAAAATGATGTTTTTCTATCCTACATGGAGCCCAGTTACCATAAAACCCTCCCTGCCCTGGAGTTTTCATGCCACCCCTCACTCCTGGCACAGAGCAAGTCTGTGACATGTTGACCTCTCCTGCCTGTTAGAGGCCCAGATGACATAGGTGATGTTATCTGAATTGCCAAATGCAGGTACAAGTATAGCAAACTAGGAATCAATGGGGGAAAATGTGATTGGTGAGAACTGATAATTGAGCAAGGGACTGCATGTAAGAAAGGAAGGGATTAAAGTGTCTTGAGGAGGAAGAATCCTGTGGAAGAGGAGGGGAGAGCGTTGCAATGGGCCAGCTGCATGTGGATATGGGGCTGGTAAGTGCTGGTCTGGTCAGGCCCTGTGCCTGATCACTGTCCTGCCTTCTTATCCAACTCTGTTGCTGGCTATTTGCTGTGTGAGTGTGCTCACTCCTGGGTGTGTTGGGGGTGAATCATACAGTCATGGACCCACCCATGGGTAATTGCTGCTGGAGATGTATGGAGCACTAGCGACTTTCAGAGCAGATCAGGCTGAGGTGGGGAATGGGATGGGGCCAGGTGTGTTGCTCAAGGCTCTGTGTATGCTGCTGGTGGTGTGGTGGCTGTGAAGGTGCTGTTCCCTATTGGAGTTGGTCTGTGTGTGGTCGGCTGTGTCCATGCCCTGTGTGCACATCTGTGTATTTATGAGAGTGTGTGTTTTTGCATGCACTTGTGTGTATTTGCCTGTGTGCACCAGAGTGTTGGAAATTCGGAGAGAATTTCTCCAGGTTCCTGATGCAAGAAGAAGCTGGGCAGGATCTCAGGATTGAGAGACATTTTTTGAGGCTCCCAAAGGCACAGGGAAGTGAAAGGGACATTAACATGTTATGGATATGCTCCCTTTTCTTGTGGAGCATGCAAAGGCATCCAGCACAGGCCAAGGAGAGAGCTCATCCTTTCTGTGGTGACAGCTGCATTTCAGTCCTTGAGGTGGACCCAAGCTGAGGACTTGCTGAGGACTTTTGAGCTAAGGTTCAGCACACAGACTGGGGGAGACTTTCTCATGCACATGTGCTGGACTCGAGGAACAGCAGCAAACTGATATGGCTGCTGGGCCATGCTTCCATCAGTGGAAGACCTGACACAGGACTCCAGACTTGCTATCAATGCCACCCTTGAGGAAGAATTATGTAGATAAGAGATGCGGAGTAGAGGGCACCAGTCCTTCTTCAGTCACTTCCCTAGTGCAGCCTATTGCAGCACCAGGAAACTGTGGACTTGTGGCTTTGCCTGATGAGGGTGCTTTAGGGCACCCACAGTCAAGACCTTGACTTGTTCTAGGTGAACACCAGTATTTGAGACAACTTCCAGACAAGGTCAGCTCCCATCTGATCTCTCCCCATCCCTCCTCTCACCTCTCCAGATGTTCCCAGCCCCGTTCCCATGCTACACACAGGGCCCTGAGCTAGTGATGCTATGAGCAGACCAAGCAGGCTGTGGTGCCCAAGAGGTGACTGCACACTGGCTGTGCTGCACAGGGTGGGGAGTAGTGCCGGCAGGGTTGGGATCACTGCTGCTAATGTCCCTCGCTGGGGTCAGTGCCTGTGACAGGTGCTCAGAAAGACTAGGGAACATTTCCAAGGACTTGAGGGGTTTCCAGGTGTCTTTTTTGATCCAGCTGATATTTCCTTGAGGGTGACATTAATCCCCCTCCATCCTCTCTCTCTTGTTCATGCTACTTCCCCACATAATCCCAGAGGAACTTTAGAGTCCTTGTTGCCCTGTGGTATCTTAATTTGGCAGTATCCCTATGGATGGCTCCACCTTGGGCGATCTCTCACTTTGTGGGGCACCAGTCATTGCCCACCCTGGGTACATGCTGCCCATGGAAAACCCTTAAGCTCTCCATACAGCTCCACATTTGTGTCCTGGAGGATGTCCTCTGCCTTACTCAATGTGGGACATCCATGGCTATGTACTTCAATGACCATTCACCATCTGTAAAACCATCAGACACCAATAGGCGACTCCTAAATCCTATTCACTGTCTCTCATAGCTCACAGCATGGCAATGAGATTTTTCTCTCCCAGATCCGCGGAGCCGAAGGCCTTTTGGGTTGCAGCTGCTTGCATTGGGCTTATGTTGCAATGTTTGGCTAGCAGACGCTGAACTCACTGTTCTGCGAGAAGAGTTCAGAAGCTGTCCCATGATAAATAAGAGCTAGTTCCAGCTAATTCCAGAAGGGACCAACAGCTGGCTGCAGCTGAGCCAATTAGCGATGCTGGTTGAACCTGTCTGAGCACACACAGAAGAAAGGGGAAAAAAATGCTGCACAACAGCAGCTAGAAGTGAAGAGTGAGAAAGTATCCTGCAGACACCAAGATCACTGCAGAAGGAAGGCTGGAGGTGTTACAGGTGCTGGAGCAGAAGATCCCCTGTAGTACATACCCATGGCTGTCCCACATGGGGCAAGGCAGATCCCCTGAGGCCCGTGGTGGAGCAGGCTGTTCCCCTGCAGGCCGTGGATCCCATGGCAGAGCAGATCTCCATGCTGCAGCCCATGGAGGAGTCTTTTAGTAACACTCAATAATTGTCTTGATCGCCCTACACTGAGTCTGCTTTGCCCACGACTGCCATAGGTGAGTGCTCTGCCTGTCCCTTGAATGAACCCTGAAGGCATTTTTTATTCTATTTTCTCCATCTTTTCCTTAGAGAAGGAGGGGTGAAAGAGTGGTGGGTGTGGTGGAGTTCAGCTGCCCATCAGTCTGAAACCACCGCACTGCTCAGCCATGTTGTTGGCATGAGCTTTGAAAGAAGAGGCAGGATTTACAGGCAGTGTACTGAGGAGATCCCTTTTTATTGCACAGATGCTAAAAGACAGTAAGTGGTGAAATACAGGGAGGCAAATAATGTTCAGATTAAACAAAGCAGTTTTATTTCTGAGTGGAAATGATGATAAATAAAAAATATTTTTCTAAGGAATGATTGAATGGGAATGACACTCAAGATTAAAAACAAACAAACAAACAAAACCCAATAATGATAATGAAACAAGTATCCAGGAAATCATTTGTGGAAAAATAGGGGAAATTCACCAATATTCAGAAACATCCATGAAATCACTTTCCTAACAGCACACTTGAGCTCCCTGTTCCTCATGCTGTAGATGAGGGGGTTCAGTGCTGGAGGCATTACTGAGTACAGAACTGCCACCACCAGATCCAGGTTTGGGTAAGAAATGATGGGGGGCTTCAGATAGGCAAAAATTCCAGTGATGACGAACAGGGAGACTACGGCCAGGTGAGGGAGGCACATAGAAAAGGCTTTGTGCTGTCCCTGCTCGGAGGGCATCCTCAGCACAGCCCTGAAGATCTGCACATAGGAGAAAAGAATGAAAACAAAACAGCCAGATGCTAAACAGACACCAACCATGACAACCCAAACTTCCCTGAGGTAGAAGTGTGAGCAGGAGAGTTTGAGGATCTCAGGAACTTCACAGAAGAACTGGTCCACAGCATTGCCTTGGCAGAGGGGCAGTGAAAATGTATTGGCAGTGAGCAGCAAAGCATTGAGAACCCCACTGCCCCAGGCAGCTGCTGCCATCTGGGCACAAGCTCTGCTGCCCAGGAGGGTCCCGTAGTGAAGGGGCTTGCAGATGGCAATGTAGCAGTCATAGGACATGATGGTGAGAAAAGAATACTCTCCTGAAAACAAGAACAGGAAAACAAAGAACTGTGCAACACATCCTTCATAGGAAATGTCCCTGGTGTCCCAGAGGGAATTGGTCATGGCTTTGGGGACAGTGGTGGAGATGCAGCCCAGGTCGAGGAGGGCGAGGTTGAGGAGGAAGAAGTACATGGGGGTGTGGAGGCGGTGGTCGCAGGCTACAGCGGTGAGGATGAGGCCGTTGCCCAGGAGGGCAGCCAGGTAGATGCCCAGGAAGAGCCCGAAGTGCAGGAGCTGCAGCTCCCGTGTGTCTGCGAATGGCAGGAGGAGGAACTTGGTGATGGAGCTGCTGTTGCACATCTGCTGCCTGTGGGTATGGAGATCTGTAGAGACAGGAAAAGTACCTGCTGTACTCCCAAAATTTTCATTCAGTCCATGGATTATCAAGTGTACAGTTCAGGAGTCTGAGAGATGTGCTCAAACTTTACAGACCCTTTTCTATTTCTCTTTCCATACCTTCCCCCTCCCCTCAGAAGTGGAAACTGAAAACAGCTGAGGAAATCCCTGCCTCATGAAAAACTTTCCCTGCCACTGCCCGTGAGCAGCCCTGCCCCACCCTGCACCTTCCTGACAGCAGAAGGACTTGGCTCTGCCAGAGGTGGCTCCTTCCACCTGCAGCTTCTCCCCTCCTTTGGTTTAACCCAACAGGCAGCCAAGCACCACACTGCCTTCACTCACTCCCCTCAACCCCCACTCTGGCATGGGGGAGAGAATCGAAAGAAGGGTAAAAAACTTGTGAGTGGAAAGAAAAACTTTAATAGGACAGAAAATGAAGTGAAAATAATAACAACAACAACAACATGCATGGAAAATTAGTTATGCAATTGCTCACCTGCTGTTCTATGTACAGTCAGACCCTGAGCAGCAGCAGCACTCCTCCCCAAATCCCAGACAAATTCCAGAGTTTCATAGTTCAGCATGACGCCATGTGAATATCCCTTTGGCCAGTTAGAGTCAAGTGTCCTGGAGCTGTCCCCTCCCAGCTTCTTCTGCACCCCCTGCCTCCTTGTTGCCAGGGTGGTATGAGAAGCTCAAAGTTGATTGTTTTAGCGTAGCCACTGCTCTGCAACAACTAAAATATCAATGTGTTACCAGCATTGTTATCATCCTAAATCCACAAAACAGCAGCACCAAGCCAGCTACTAGGAAGAAAATTATGCTAGCAGAAACTAGTACATTCCTGCAGTTCCCTGGGCAGCTCCCCGGGCAGGCTGCGTGCTGAGCCTGGCAGGCGGCAGAGGCCCTGCCCCGGCACACAGCCCCTGGGGCACAGCAGGGACCCTGCTCTGCACCACAGCCCTGGGCACCCCTGCCTGCACCCCCAGCTTCACAGCCTGCAGCCAGCCCATGACAAGGGAGCCCTCAGGACCAGCACACTGACCCTGCAGCTCAGAACCACCTGCTCTGGAGCTTGTGCTTCTTGACACTGAAGAAACAGTTGTGATAAATGATTGAGTCTCAAATAGGATTCCAATTAAAGTTAGCAATTTATTACAGGAATAAAGGCAAGCAAACAGCACTGGGTGCACCAGCAGTCTTCGCTCCACCGAGACGCACACCCCCCAGTTTCCACTTCGGGCTTATATCCTCTACTAATGCAAATTCATTAGTGGGCATGTCCTCATTCGAGCATGCCTTCTTCATCTTCTGGAATCTTCTCAAATCTTCTCGACCCTAGACCACATGCATGCTCCCCCCCACAGTCTTCTGCCTAGCAACAACACTGGTCCAGGCTGTTCCTGTGAGGTGACCACTGCAGAACACAAGAACTATATACACACATTAACCACCAAATATAATGATTTGAAGAACGAAGTCAGAAATTTTCTTAGTGACGAAGTATTCTTTATTGGCAGCGCTGGATGCATGGGGGATCTCTCCGCCTAACGTGCATACCTGAAGTGACAAACTATCCATATTTATACAGCCAAACAATGAATATTCAATTAATGCCTATACATATTCATTATCTAATCCCACCTACTCTCGCTTCATATGCTAATTTGCTTATCAGTCCTTTACACTTGCGCAGATTCTTCCAAGAATTGTGGGCAGGGGTCTTCGGGACATGGGCAGTGGTCTTTGGGAGGAAGACCATAGGTCTTCCTCGCAATGCACTTTTCACCTTTTGCTAAAAAATGCTGAGTCAGCAGGGTTGGCTGTTTTCCAAGCTGCAGCTGACAACCTGTTATCTGTCTTTCCCCATTTGTTGTGTTTTTATCTCAAGTTTCAGTCTCAGCCCTAGTTCCAGTTTCAGCCAGCATCCTGTTATCTGTCTTTTACCCCTTTGATGTGTTTCAACTCAAGTTTCAACAAGATGCTAGCAGACACAATATACATGAGGATGTCTTATTCTCATTATATTTTAACCACAAGATTTATTCTATCCTAAAGTGAGTTTATACAATATCAATAAGAACCATATACATACATTGATCACCAAACACACTATATACATACATTAACCATCTCTATTTCCTTTGTCTCATGGTTATACAAGGATGTGTAAGACAGAAAGTCACATTTTATCATGTGGCCCTAGCATTGCTCTGTATTGACACGAATCAGATGAACATATCTCACACACTGAAGAAATTGTTATGTGCTGCCTGCACCCCTGGCTGAACTGGCACAGACTGAAGCCAGCCTGCACCAAGGGAGCCCTTCCGGCCTGGACGCTGACCCTGCAGCAGGAAACCTCTGTACTGGAGCTTGTGCTTCCCCACACTAAAGAAATACCAAGTGCATCTGGCCTGATCTTCTGTGGGAAGATCTGGGTCTGGAAATCTTCCCTGATACTCCTGTGCACTATACTGCAGCAAGAGACTTACTCTGTTATGTACTGTGAAGATTTCTCCTCCTCTGAGCTCTCAGTACTCTCTTCTTCCACACAGCCAGTAAACTCTCTCTCCCTTCTCTCCCCTCCCCGCACCAGCTGCAGGCAGTGCCCCCAGCTCTGCTGCGCTGTGCAGAGGAGCTGCTTCTGGGCAGAGCTGTGTCTCTGCAGCACTGCCCACTTGCCAGGAGCTCCCCTTGGGCCCAGGAGCCCGGCCCAGCTCAGCAGCAGAGGCCTCCCAAGGCCTCCCGTGCTCTGCCCCCCAGCAGGCTTCCTGCCCATGGCCCTGGGGCTGCAGGGGAACCTGCTGGGAATCAGCCTGAAGGAATCCCTGGGGTTCCCTCCCTCACCTGGGCACAGACACACTTCTTGACAGCCAGCTCATTTCTCATAAAAATATAAATAAATAAATGAAATCTGTATAAGAATCGTCTTCCTTTGTCCTTTTTTTCAGACAAGGATAGGGAGCATTCTCCTTTAAACCTGTGCTTAGGAAGTGGTTGCGCTGACTCAATCAAAGCATCTCATGCTGGGTTTTAGTCCTGGGGCTAGAAGGGGGCTCAGCTCCCTTCCATGGCTGCCCCACTTCCACAGCAGCTGGGATTCCTCTGCCCTTACTTCAGGTTTGCACTTCATGGGCACCTGCAGGTGAGCTGCTTCTCTCAGCTCCAGAATCATTAATGGAGATGGAGGCAATCATGGGGTTGCAAACACCTGGTGGCATGTGAGGGGGCAGTTGTATGTGCAGGCATCTGCAAGCTCTGATGGAGGAACCCTGAGGGACAGGGCAGCACTGTGGTTCCTGATAACATGCATCGCAGGGCCCTGAGGGAATTGGCTGATGTAGTTGCCAAGCTACTATCTATAATTTTTGAAAAATCATGGCAGTCACGCAAAGTCTCTGTTATCTGGAAAAAGGGAAATATCACGTCCATATTTAAAAAGGGTAGAAAGGAAGACCTGGGGACCTACAGACATGTGAGCCTCACCTTTGTTCCTGACAAGATTATGGAAAAGATCCTCCTGGAGGCAATGTTAAGGCACATGCAGGACAAGGAGGTGATCTGGGACAGGCAGCATGGCCCCACCAGGCTCCCTGCACATGGCCCTGGGGCTGCAGGGGAACGTGCTGGGAAAGAGTGTGAAGGAATCCCTGGGGTTCCTTTGCTCACCTGGGCACACACACTTCTTGACAACAGGCACATTTTCTCTTAGCAGAATGCAAACAAACATAGAATTATTTTTTTTTGCAGTGTAAGAGTCACCTTTCTGTCTTCTGTTTTCAGACAGGACTCTGAGACAGGGACACAGAGATTTTCTTTAACCCTGTGCTGAGGGAAGGGATTCAACTGACGTAATCAACAATCACAGTATAATTTTGAGTTCCTGGGGTTAAGGGGCTCATCTCTCTCCCATGCCTGCCACATGCTGACAGGATCTGGGATTCCTGTTGTCTCTATTAACTGTATACACCATGGGCACTGGCAATTGAGCGACATTTGAGGACCCAGAGGTGGTCCAAGGTACATTCAGGTATCTGCAAGTTGTGATGGAACAACTTGGAGGTACAGGTCCTTAGACACTACTGGGAAATGCATTCGGTCAACTGAAATGACAACATTTACAACTGAAGCTGTCTTTCCTCAGTGGGTTCAGGACAGCCTGTATCCACCAGACCTGGCACTTATGGGCAAGTGACCAGTTCCCAGTGATGCAGCGAACCAAGGTCTGTCCCACCTCTACCCAGCAGAGGCAGGCAGTGTGTGAATATGAGGCACATCACATTGAGGTTTCCACTTGGATCCTTTGTCTCTCAAACACTGCTGCTGCTTCTCACCCCCATCCTTTACTCACCCCCTTAATGGTACCATTGAGACACAACCCATGATTTTTTTCTGTATCCCTGGATAATGGGATGCCCATAGCCAAGGACATTGTCAGCAGCCCCTTCTCCTGCCTGGAGATCAGCCCCAGCTCCACCATTGGCCCTCAGGGCTGTACCGACACTACAAATAGCCCTCTGCTGTCAGGGCGGCACAGCCCAGGCCTGTTTCCTTTTTGGCTTGCAGTATTGGGGGCCCCTCATTCATCCTCCCAAGGCCATCTGCCATCCACGGCAGCATGTCTCTCCTGTGTAGAAAAGCCTTTGTATGCCCAGGCTCATAGCACAAGATCTACAACAAGTCTGAGTTTGGCCCTTGTGCCACAGCTGAGGTGCTGCAGCCCAGATGTGCCCCAATGCCCTCAGCCTGGGGCATAGGCAGGAGGAGCTGGTTAGTAACTAGCTGTTGCGGTTTAACCCAGCTGGCAGCTCAACACCACACAGCCATTTGCTCACCCTTCCCCCTCCCTCTCTGGGATGGGGGAGAGAAATGGGAAAGTGAAGCCTGCGAGTTGAGATAAAGACAGTTTATTAAGACAGGAAAATAATAATAATAATAATAATAACAGTACTACTACTAATAATGTGTATGAAACCAATGATGCACAATGGAATTGCTCACCACCCGCTGACCGATGCCCAGCCTATCCCCAGGCAGCCAGCCCCCCACCCCGGCTATCCACCCGTATATATTGTTTAGCATGACGTCAGATGGTATGGAATACCCTCTTGGCCAGTTTGGGTCAGCTGTCCTGGGTCTGTCTCCTCTCAGCTCCTGCTGCATCCCTAGCCTGCCTGCCCGCTAGTGATGCAGCAAGAGCTGAAAAGTCCTTGGCTTGGTGTACGCATTGCTGTGCAACAATTAAAACATCAGAATGTTATCAGCACTTGTCTCATCCTAATAGAAAACATAGCACCCTACCAACTCCTAGGAGGAAAATTAACTCTGTCCTAACTGAAACCAGGACATATATCCACCCCTGATTCCATACCATTTACATCATGCTCAGGTTACCCTCTTTCCAATACATATTAATCACCATGTTCATCTATGGTATATAGCAATTACGGTAGTGAT
>JAACYO010019941.1:0-14502 GCA_011074415.1 Stictonetta naevosa
CTATAGAAATCCCTTTAGCATCCTGTCCTGGTTTCAGTTAGGACAGAGTTATTTTTCCTCCTAGTAGCTGGTAGGGTGCTATGTTCTGGATTAGGATGAGAAGAGTGCTGATAACATGCTGATGTTTTAATTGCTGCAGAGCAATGCTTACACTAAACCAAGGACTTTTCAGCTTCTCACTCTGTCCTGCCAGCGGGCAGGTTGGGGGTTCAGCAAGAGCTGGGAGGGGACAGACCCAGGACAGCTGACCCAAACTGGCCAAAGGGCCAAAGGGGTATTCCATACCATCTGATGTCATGCTCAACAATATATAGGGGTGGCTAGCTGGGGTCGGGGGCTGGCTGATCGGGGATGGGCTGGGCATCGGTCAGCGGGTGGTGAGCAATTGCATTGTGCATCACTTGTTTGTACACATTATTATTATTATTATTATTATTTTCTATCTTAATAAACTGTCTTTATCTTAACCCACAGGCTGCACTTTCCCATTTCTCTCCCCCATCCCAGAGAGGGAGGGGGGAGGGTGAGCGAATGGCTGTGTGGTGTTTAGCTGCTAGCTGGGTTAAACCACAACACATCCATTTCTTACTTCACTTGGATTTTTGCATCTGTCCATGCAGGAGAAAAGGCAAAGGATGTGTGTAAACATCTTCTGACAGCTTTTACGACATTAGGAATCCCCAAAATGATTAAAACAGATAATGGGCCAGGATATGTGGCCCACACAACCCACTTTTTTTCAACAGTGGGGTATTCAACATCTGACAGGTATACCTCATTCTTACTCGGGTCAAGCAATTATTGAACAAGCCCATAGTACCCTAAAAGCTATGATTCTAAAACAAAAAACGGGGAGTAGGGGTGTGACCCCCAGCAAGGATAGCTAAAGCATGCTATGTTCTTAATTTTTTTAATCGATGGAAAGAGGAAGGTCCTCCAATTCACAAACATTTTAATCACAATACTTTAAACTCAGTTAAAGAAAGGGCACAAGTCATGGTAAAGAAATTTAAGCACCAATCAATGGGAAGGGCCCTACTCTCTAATAACTTGGGGCCGAAGTTATGCTTGTGTTTCAACAGGAGCCGGTCCTAGATGGTTGTCAGCATGATGGGTGTCCGTCTATCTCATCATCTGCCTTAACATGACCACAGCACTCTCCTTCATGGTTTGGACTCCAGCTCAAGCAAAAAAACAACGTATGGGAGGGTCCCACTGGTATTCAGGACCCACAAACAAGGACTCTAGGAGCTGGAGGGGCAGCCAGAGCCCCCTGGCTGGGCAGCACTCAGTGCCTGCCTCTCCTAGGGATGTGGTTACAAAGTTTGTTAAAGATAGGATTAGTATGCCTGGTAGTTTTTTTTTTTCAGACCATCCAAGACATCCTTGTGAGGCCAGAGGGTGTGACACAGGACCTGCAGGTCTTCTGGCTTTTGAAGCAGCAGCTGAAGGCCAGGTAGGGTGCTCTAACATGGTCCCTGAAGAGGCAGTGGACACCCATGCCTGGGCACCTGAGTTTCTCTCCCTTTCTTCAAAGAGATGTGGACTGTTCTTTTAGGGGAGGGATCCAGGACTGAATTCAATGCCAAAATGCTCAGCTGAATACTGTGTACAAAAGAAACATTTCACACAAACAGATATGATCCTGGGAGAGACCAGTATAACCCTTTGCATCTGTATTCACAAATTTATAAATTAGAAGGGAAAAATAAATATTCCTGTTGCAATTAAGATTTGGAGTTTTGTCTTTTTGTTGTTGTGTTTTGTTTGTTTCTGTTACCCAATTATTTAGATCCTTAGAAGGTGTTGACTTACGGAAAACAGACTCAATAACCTTGGAATAGTTACAAAGCAGGTATGTTTATTCAGTGCTGTTTGCCGGATGCAAGGGGGATAGCTCCAGCTAACTTGCGCACCAATGGTTACTGGCAGTGTGCTTATATTAGTGGGACAAATACATATTCATTTCATTTCCTGTAAGTCTCTTGTGTATTCATCAGGTCTCTGAAGAATCATTAACATAGGTTCCATCTCTATTTGTATGCATCTCTATTCATATGCGTACTGGAGTCCTTGGGTGGTCGGTCCTCTGGCATACTCTGGTGGTCTTTTGTTGAAGGCCAGAAGTGTTCCTTGCTGCTTATCTTCTGGCCTTTCCTGTCTTTGGCAGACTTCAGCAGTCAAGCCAGTTCTTGCTGGTTCCATTATCTACTCATACAGTCTTTTGGTCCCTTATCTTTGGGTCGTTAACATACAATTGTGCTAGCTAAGACCTAGGAATCACTATCCTTTATCTTATTCCCTGTCTCAAGTCCTCCCTTTTCTTTATCCTAAGCAAATTCTTTTGCTTATAACACTCCTTGATTCAAAGTTTTCATAAAATTCTTACCAGTTTCTACCTGGTGCTTGATTCGGTTACACTTCCAGGTTTCATAATTATCTAGCCCTTTCATACAGCACCAAAATGCACACTGTACCAATACACAGGTTAAGAATATTAGTAAAAGCAAGATCAATATTCCTATAAACAATTGCTTAAGCCAAGAAAAGTTGGGTGACCAAGAGGTCAGTTTGTTCCATAATTCTCGAACCCATGAGGTGTCAACTTGAACTACCTTATGTAAGATCTTGGTCTATTCCCAAATATTTTTGAGATCAGTCTCAATTCGCCCTGCCTCATTTACACACATACAGCAACTAATATTTATTAAAGTGCATACTTCCCCTTGGGAGGCTAATAAAAGGTCTAGTGCCCAAAATGTTCTTATTGATTTGTTCTAGTTGCTTGCCCAAAACTATATGTTGTTGCAAATATTGGTTTCCTACTTGTGTTAGGTCTTCTCCTTTGTATGGCATTTGGTAAGGCCTGCCATACAATATCTCAAAGATGCTCCATATTTTTAACTTGGCCACTTCCCTCTGGCCTGTACAGAGTGTGTTGCTGCCGATCAATCCCCAGCAATTTAGTTGACTTGTTGGGTTAGTTCTGCGGTGAATTGTGGTCCCCTGTCAGATGACATTACTGAGGGTACACCAAATCTCAGTGTAATTTCATTCAACAATACTTTGGACACTTCTCTGGCTTTGTTAGTTCTACATGGGAATGCTCCTGGCCATCTGGAAAAGGTGGCTGTTAGTACCAATAGGCATCTAAACCCCCCCTTTTCTTGGGAGTTCAAAAAAATCAAATTGCCACTGTTTCCCACGAACATTTCCCTTCCCTATTGTTCTCATTTGGGCTTTGATTCCTGTCTGTGGGTTATTTTTTAGACATATGACACATTGTTTCAATACCTGTCTGACAATGGTGTACAAATTAGGTCCTATCCATTTCCTACTTAAAAACTGATATAATACTTCAGCTCCCCAGCATGCTTTATTATGTTCTCCAATTACCATCCAATATAATATGGTATCACAGTTCTCCCATCATTTATTTGTGTTAAACCTGTAGGTAACACTTTCCATTGACATCTTCAATTAATTGCTTATCGATCTCAGAATATTCTACTTCATTTTCTAAGGCTTTTGTTAATGCCTGGTTTTCTGTTCCTGGTACTAGTACCAAAATTTGACTCTCAGATGCCTGTTCTGCTGCCCCTTTGGCTTCTGCGTCAGCCTATTTCCTCTTCCAATATCAGTATCCCCTGTTTGATATCCTTTACAGTGCGTAATGGCAACTTTAATAGGCAGGTATACCGCTTGGAGTAACTTCAGTATCTCTTCTGCATGTTTAATTGAGGATGATAAGAGTCCTCTCTCCTTCCAAATTGCCCCGTGTGCATGCACCACATCAAAGGCATATTTTGAATCTGTCCAAATGTTAATTCTTTTCCCTTTTGCCAGCTCAAGAGCTCGGACCAAGGCAATTATTTCAGCCTTTTGGGCTGATGTTTGTTACCACATATTTTGTGGGGTGAACTCCCTAGAGGATGAAGCTGCTGCCGTCTATATACCCATCCTTCGCATCTTCTAGGGATGTTTCCTTTAATTCTGGTCGGCTGGAGTATACCGTGTCCATGGTCTTGATGCAATCATGGATGGGTGATCTGGAAACTCTGAAAGAGGCTGGGTTCACAGTGCCGAAAAAAAAATTAATAAACTAATAGTCCATTCTACACATTCCTTTTCTTCTTTGGTAGCTATCAACAGGTCATTTATGTATTGCAACAGTGTCCCCTTTTCCTGAAGGGGTTTTCCAAGCTTCAGGGTCACAGGCTAGTTGTTTCCTGAATATGGTAGGGCTGTTCTTGAACCCCTGTGGTAACACAGTCCAAGTAAGCTGAGTTTTCTGTCCTCTATTAGGATTTTCCCATTCAAAGGCAAAGAGTTTCTGGCTTTCACTTGCCACAGGCAGGCAGAAAAAGGCATCCTTCAAATCTAGTACCATGAACCAAACTTGACTGTTTTCTAATTTTGTCAAAAGGTTATAAGGGTTGGCTACTACAAGGTATAAATCTTTTGTGATCCTATTGATGGCCCTTAAATCCTGGACTATACAATAGGTTTCATCTGCCTTTCTAACTGGGCCTATATGGAGTATTATATTCTGACTCACATTCTAATAATAGTCCATATTTAAGAAAGTTATTGATTATTCCTTCCATTCCCCTTCTGTCTTCCACCTTTAGTGGGTATTGCTTTTGTCATACTTTGAGAACATTTTAAATCATTTTTTCCTCCCAGTAGCTGGTAAGGTGCTATGTTCTGGATTAGGATGAGAAGAGTGCTGATAACATGCTGATGTTTTAATTGCTGCAGAGCAATGCTTACACTAAGCCAAGGACTTTTCAGCTTCTCGCTCTGTGCTGACAGTGGGCAGGCTGGGGGTACAGCAAGAGCTGGGAGGGGACAGACCCAGGACAGCTGACCCAAACTGGACAAAGGGGTATTCCATACCATCTGTTGTCATGATAAACAATATATAGGGGTGGCTAGCCGGGGTGGGGGCCCACTGCTCGGGGATAGGCTAGGCATCGGTCAGCGGGTGGTGAGCAATTGCATTGTGCTTCACTTGGTTCATACACATTATTATTATTATTATATCCTATCTTAATAAACTGTCTTTATCTCAACCCACAGGCTTCACTTTCCCATTTCTCTCCCCCATCCCAGAGAGGGAGGGGGGAGGGTGAGAGAACGGCTGTGTGGTGTTTAGCTGCCAGCCAGGTTAAACCACAACACTTAAGAAATACAAAAAAAATCTTTTTTTATCTCTTCATAGATAGTCTATGCGAAGGATGCACGGAGCATCCGGGCCAGTCACAATACAGTGCCACTCATTCCCAGTTAGACTCACTTCAGCCTCCAATACAGTTAACTGCTGGGATCCCCCCTTCACCCCATAAATACAGATGGGTTCTGGCCCTTTATAGCTTGATGGAATGCTACCATAACTAGCCTGGAGGAGAAGAAAGGGGTAGAGGAGATAGGGAGAGTGAACTAGTGGGAAAGAACATCTTCCCCTGACCCATCCATAGACTGGCTCCCTAAAGAAAAAGCGTGAAAGGTGCAGTTATTGACAGGTATACCTTACCTGTATGTGCCTGCACTGAGGGCAAGCACACCTTCATTGCACTCTACCTGTTAATAGCACTTCAGCAGTACTCAGAAAAAAACAAGCATGTCTTTAATGCCTCCAGGATACCGTCAGTTTTCAATACTGCTGTCTTTTATTTCGGTCCTATTGCATGCTACCTAAATCTCAAACTTAACTTTGCCTGGTTGAAATGTTCTGAATGTATTTATCATGATCTCAGTTTGATGTGATCCCTGATTCATGTGTTTATGTTCAGGCTTCTCTCAATTCTTTCCCTGTTAGCTTCCATCTGTTGTAGTGCAGCTCTACTCTGGATTCCCCAATAATTTAACACTGTTATAATTTTTGATCTGAAAGAAGAATGCTTTCTTCTCATTTTTTGTTTAAACTGAGAGATAGCTAATAGCTACCTTACTTCACTATCACACGCTTATTTGGAGTGTAATAATCTTATCTGACTGTGCCAGTCAGCAATTAGAGTCTTCCTTCTCCTCACTTTATCTAACACTGAGTCTGCTCATTTTTTAATTAATTTATTTATTTTTCCTTCCATGTGTACTGGTATATTGCCTTCGTTTTGCATTTTAGAGCTTTCTAGGATTTTATTCACTGCAGTGACTTGCCATGTTTGCATGTTCCTACTGTCTCCCCTGAGGAAAAAGTGTGTGCAGCGACATGCTCAGATTTTTCAGTTTGCCTGGGTTGCATTAAATGCATGCTCTACTTTGTGTTACTGCTAGATTAAGGGAGGTAACACTTTGAGATGACCTTGGAGTTCATCTATTTCTCGCACAGAGGACTGTGATGACTGCAGATGATATGAGTGCTGGATAGTGTGGGAATAGAAATGTTGTTTTTGCAGAGTTACATTGTTTAGAAGGAGGGAATGCAGTACTGAGATATGCTTATAGTGATAAGAAAGCTTAGCAGGCGACCTTGTAAAATGCAGACAACTAGACTCCTTAGGACAATTAGGTGAAAATCACGGTGTCAAGTCAAGTCAGATAAGTGAAGAAACATTACCACTTCAAGCAGTAAAAATGTCAAAAGAAATTTGAAATTTAACAGGCCGGCAACTAAAGGCCATGCATTGTTTGTGAAGTATCAGATAGATTGTGAACCTGGATTACTCACTCAGTGGGGAAACAGGGGAGGGTCTTGTCATCAAAAAGTATATAAACTGTGTTTTGGAACTTGTAGATGCGCTCTCTCCTGCTTGTGGGGCGCCCGCCATTGCAATCGCGAATAAATTACTACTTCACTGAGATCCTCGCCTGAGCCTAAGTTATTGGCTACGGAGTGTTTCTCACAATAGTAAATAATCTCCCTCTCTTTGGAAGATTGGACTTTTGGTAGGAGGGAACCTGGATGAGTGTGGTGGTTTTACTGTGCTAGGCAGCTGAACGCCACAACCACTCTCTCACTCCCCCTCCTCAGATGAGGAGGGGAAGAAGTAAAGGATGTATTATCCCAGCTTTATGCATTTAACTCAATAACAAAGTCAGCTCTGGGGTGAATGGTAAAAGTTACATTGGCAGCATCCCTCAGCGAGTAGGAAATCAATGCAATGAACCACTGGTTCTTTAGCTTGGTGCAAGACCTTGAAGGTGGTAGAAAAAAAAGTCTGTTCATAAGTAAAGAAACTCTCACACTACATTTATACAATCTCCTACTCTTTTGATATTTTGTGGCATTTCTACAGGTCTTGCTCTGGTTAACATATTTAAACACACATTTTCAAGGTTAGTATGACATTAGCACATTTATTGCTAATAGCATGCAATCATCCAAAGCACCTGTTCTGTGGCGTAATGACCACACGGACACCAGGGTTCTTTTAGGATCAGTAACTGCTACTTCTTTATTGATGACATAACTTCAGCTCTCTCTTACTGAGGGCCTAGCTTCATCTCATACTGAGGACATAACTTAATTCTTATCCTATATCTTCCTCTACTGAGTACATGCTCCCTTCTAATACCATTCACCCCACAGCAGTACTTTTCCACAAACTATTCATTGGTCAACAACTTTGCCCGGCAACAGGAAACACCCAGCAATTTCCATGTCTTAATGTCTGGAGAACCAGCAACCTGAGACAGCAAGGCATCTCCTGAGTCACCCTTCTTTGTTCCCTCTAAACTCTTTACATTCTTGATGGCCTCATCGTTAAGAGTTTGATGTTATCACCAACCATGGGGCTTGTCGACCCCCATGACCACACTCCCACATCTCTCCCTTCTTTATTAACATAAAAAAGCGTGATTAACACAAACTAAAACACAGAGAAAAACTACCAGGCATACTAATTCTATCTTTAACAAACTTTGTAACCACATCCCTGGGAGAGGCAGGCACTGAGTGCTGCCCAGCGGGGGGCTCTGGCTGCCCCTCCAGCTCCTGGAGTTCTTGTTTGTGGGTCCTGCATATGCCAGAGGGACGGTCCCATACGTTGTTTTTTTGCTTGAGCTGGAGTCCAAACCGCGGAGGAGAGTGCTGTGATCATGTTAAGGCAGATGATGAGGTGGCTGGATGGACCCATGGTGCTGACACCAATCTAGGACCGGCTCCTTTTAAAACACAAGCACAACCTCAGCCCCAAGTTATTAGAGAGTAGGGCCCTTCTCAATGATTGGTGCTTGTAATATACAATAAATGTTTGTTCATTGTCTTTTGTATTATAAGAGCAAGGAGTTCTGTTTGAGGAGTGGGGGTAGTGAAGGTCTCTTGCTGAGATAAGAAACTGTGAAGCACCTGGCTAGGCACTGTACTTAATGTAACAAAAGAGTCCGGCAAGGAGGAGGAGCCCCCTCCTCCCCCCTTCTTTCCCTCGTGTAACCACTCCCTGATAAGTTGTTAACCAAACAAGGAAAAAGAAGTTGAGTCACAATGCAGAGGAAGACTACGGCCTTCATCTTCATGACCACCAGAGGGACCGAGACGACCCCCTAGCAGCAGTACGCGCAGCCGCAGAACATACCCGGAACCAAGCTATAAAAGGGGACTCTGGTGGGGGTAAAGTGTGCGCCGTTGGTAGAGCAGAGACTCCCCGGCCGCCCAGCGCTGTTTTGCTTGCTGTGCTTACTTAATTCAATAAATTTACTTATTGACCTAAAAGCTCTCTGGAAAAATTATTTAAGAGAGTAAACTTATAACAATTTGGTGCCGTGACTGGGATGAGGGCAATTTGATTGAAAAGCCCTTCGAAGGGGGCGCCCCGCTGATTTCAGCGGCCTTCATTAGGACTACTTTCATTCGAATCCTTCACCGACGAACCCTAAATTCAGCAGCAAGCAAATAAACCCGGGCAACCCCTAGGTAATCTTTGTGCACGAAGGCCGAATGAAGATTCAAGGAGGAGTGAGTAAGTATAGGCCGGTGATCCGTTTGGTTGGGTTGGGTATCCCAGAGCATGGCGTTGTGAGACGTCCTGTAGGACGAAGCGAGTGCGGACCTCTCGGTAGTGCGGTTCCCACATCCCGCGAGGGACTGGGCCACGAAAAGGGGGAAGCGGTTGTGTGTGTGTGAGGAGGCGCTCCGGAAGATGGGACAGAAGAGGAGTAAGCCTTCTGGTCCCATGGGTGGGGTAACGGTTACCCCTATTCCTCCAGATAGTCTCTTGGGAAGGGACTGATGATTAAAGATTGGGACAATTCCCCTTTTAGGCAGGGAAAAGAATAAAGTAAGTTTGGGGTGGTAAACAGATTCGAGGAGACCACCTTTACTGGCCCGTATTTGGGTCTTTTGAAGAATGGGTTTGTCAGGCCCTAAATATTTATGTGAATTCAAAGAAACCCTTTAGTTTAGAAGAAAGTGAATATGCACATTTGTGAATCAGCTCGGAAACTCGAGCCAATTTATATCTTCTAAAAGAAAAAGGAGGGGGCGGGAGGCATAAGAGAATTAGAGATCCCAGCCCCACTGCCTCCCTATATTCCACCACCCCCACCTACAGCCCCTCCAACTCCCGGGTCTCCTAACCTGCAACCCCGGGGAGACTCTGATAGCGACTCTGACTCCAGTGACTAGAAGTCAGGCCAGAAGACAGCAGCCCAGAAACGAAGGGGGGTTGTATCCACTAAGGGAAATAGCAATGGGAGGACCACAACCAGGCATGGGATATGTGGCCGTCCCCATTAATTCTGGGGATGACTGAGATTTTAAAAAAGAAATGGGAAATTTACTAGAGGATCGGAACGGGTGGATCCGTTCTTAGGCCCCAATATCTATACCTGGGAAGAAATGCAATCTATTTTAGGGATATTATTTACATCAGAAGAGAGAGGAAGAGCTGGAATGCGAATTTGGGATCAGCAACACCAGCAAGGCCCGGCAGCAGATGTTAAATGGCCATTACAGAGGCCCAATTGGGATAATCAGGACCCTATACACCGTGGCCACATGCAGGATCTTAGGACCATCATAATTCAGGGAATTAGGGAGTCAGTCCCGAGAGGGCAAAAAGCAAACAACTTTATTCGGGACTAGATCCAGGAACCCCTGTGGGGGAGGCCTTGTTAAAAACTCAGTTTGTGGCTAAGTCTTGGACAGACATTAGAAAAAAATTAGAAAGAATAGAGGACTGGCAAGACCGGGGTCTGGACGAACTGTTAAGGGAGGCACAGAAAGTGTATGTAAGAAGGGAGGAAAAAGAAAGGAAACAAGCACGAATAATGGTGGCCGCAATGCGGGAGGGCAGAGAGGAGTCGAATATTAAAAAAAAAAGGGGGTCGAGGATGGTTCGCCGAACACTAGAGGGAGAAGGGAAGGTGACCGGATGAGGACTGAGGGATGTGACTTGTTTTTACTGCAATAAGAAAGGTCATATAAAGAAAGATTGTCGACAAAGAATAGAGGATGAGAAGATGTTTAAGGAAGATTAGGGGTGTCAGGGGCTCTATTTGCTGGGGGCCCGAAAGAAAACGGAGCCCTTGATAAAATTAAAAATAGGTCCCCAGCGCGAGGAAATCTAGTTCCTCATAGATACAGGGGCTGAAAGATCTACAGTCCAGAATTGGTCTTTAGGCGATGGAAAAGGTTCAAGTGATAGGGGCAAAAGGGGAACCCTTCGGGGTCCCTGTTATTAAAGAGGTGTTAATTGAATTAGATTCTAAATTAGGGGTAGTATCTTAGTACCTGAGGCAGAATATAACTTATTACGTAGAGACTTAATAATAGAATTAGATATAAATTTAGAGGTGGTAGATAAAGAGTTAAAAATTAGGTTGTGCCCCCTGAGGGCGGAGGATGAACAAAGCATAAATCCTGAAGTTTGGTACACTCCAGAAAGTGTAGGAACCTACCCGAGTGTACCAACGAGAGTTAAACATTACCCCCTGTCTGAGTAAGGCAGACGGGGGTTAAAGCCCGAAATTCAAAGGTTATTACAGCAAGGGTTGCTAGAACCCTGTATGTCCCCCTTTAATACTCCAATATTACCGGTAAAAAAGAAAGATGGTGAATATAGATTGGTACATGATCTAAGAGAAATTAATGAGAACCGTGACTAGATTTCCTGTTGTGGCAAATCCCCATACCCTGTTAGGCCAATTGCACCCAGACGATCAGTGGTATAGCGTAGTGGATTTAAAGGATGCATTTTGGGCATGCCCTCTGGAGGAAGGTAGCAGGGACTATTTCGCCTTTGAATGGGAGGACCTGGATACCCACCGAAAGCAACAGCTACGGTGGACTGTCCTTCCTCAAGGATTCACTGAATCACCTAATTTGTTTGGACAAGCCCTGGAGCAAATTTTACAAAATTATGACAGGACAACACCAGGAGTAACATTAGTACAGTATGTGGATGATTTGTTACTAGCAGGGAGGGACGAAGATAACAGCTGTTAAATTTTCTTAGTTTGCAGGGATTGAAAGTCTCTAAGTCAAAGTTACAGTTTGTAGAGCAAGAGGTAAAAGAGGTCACCGGCTAACTAAGAAATTGGATCCAGAAAGAGTCAGTGGGATATTGGCTTTAACGACCCCACGAACTAAGAGACAGGTACGACAATTATTAGGGTTGACTGGCTATTGTAGACAATGGATTGAAGATTACAGCAGGAAAGTTAAATTTCTCTATAATAAATTGAC
This sequence comes from Stictonetta naevosa, assembly GCA_011074415.1. Lineage (NCBI taxonomy): Eukaryota > Metazoa > Chordata > Aves > Anseriformes > Anatidae > Stictonetta > Stictonetta naevosa. The sequence goes on from JAACYO010019941.1 coordinate 11,630, forward strand.
TAAGGATGGGTTGCTAAAATGGACCAAAGAAGATGAAAAACAATTAGAAAAATTGAAAGAAGATCTAGCACACCCTCTGGTGCTGAGTCTTCCGGATTTGAGGAGACCATTTTTCTTATTTGTAAACAGCACTGAGGGCACTGCATATGGAGTATTAGCCCAAGAATGGGCAGGGAGTAAAAAGCCTGTGGCTTATCTGTCTAAATTGTTAGACCCGGTTAGTTGGGGCTGGCCAAGTTGTTTACAGGTAGTAGTGGCAGCTGCTTTAGTAGTAGAAGAAGCACAGAAAATTACCTTCAGAGGAGAGATCAAAATGATATCCCCGCACAATATTCGGGGAGTACTACAGCAAAAAGCAGAAAAATGGATTACAGATGCTAGGTTACTAAAGTATGAAGGGATATTAATTTCCTCCCCAAAATTATCATTATAAACAACTTCCCTGCAAAATCCTGCTCGGTTTCTCTATGGGGAACCGAACGAGCCCTTAGAACATGATTGCCTCCAAAATATAGAAGAGCAAGCAAAATTGAGACCGGATTTGGAGGAAGTGGAGTTACTTACAGGGGAACAGATACATGTAGATGCTTCTTCACGGATAGTGGAAGGGAAACGGAAATCAGGGTGCGCATTAGTGAATGGGAAAACTTTTGAAATAATTGAATCCGGACCCCTGAGTCCAAGTTGGTCCGCTCAGGCGTGCGAACTGTATGCTGTACTACGGGCCTTAAGACTGTTAAAGGACAAAAGTGGTACAATATATACAGATTCAAAATACGCGTTTGGAGTAGTACACACCTTTGGTAAAATATGGGAAGAGCGAGGGCTAATCAACTCACAGGGAAAGGGATTGGTACACCAAGAACTGATTACCCAAGTCTTACAGGCCATCAGGGGACCTAAAGAAATTGCTGTAGTACACGTTAAAGGACATCAGCGAGGCCTCACCCCTCAGATCAGAGGGAACAATTTGGCAGACCAGGAGGCTAAAAGAGCAGCACTAATGAACATACGAATCATAAAAACAAGGGAAGACTGTCCAGACTGCAGGAATGATTTAAAGGAGTTTCCATGCTATGACTGTTGGAAGGACTTCAGCATGGATGCAGTCCTGTACCGATGTCCAATCTATGGACGGGAGGATGGGAGAAAATACACGCATTGTTACCATCACGGGCCAATCTATACCCTGTTTAGTTTCACGACAAGAAAAGAGCAAAATGATACAAATGGGTATAAAAGAAACAGATAAGGGCAAATGGGTGCTACCTGATGGGCGGGAAATGCTTCCGAAATCTGCAGCTCTGAGGGTATTACAAAAATTTCATGAAAACACCCACTGGGGAACCCAAGCATTAGTGGATCAATTTGATTTATAATATAGCAAAACGAATTGTGAATGATTGTATCTATTAGTGATTGTAGATCATCTTACACATTTTGTTGAAGCTTTCCTGACAGCAAGGGCCACGGCTCAAACTGTGGTAAAAATATCACTTGAAAACATCATTCCTAGATACGGACTTATAGAAACAATTGACTCTGACCGGGGCCCTCATTTTGTCTCCAAAGTGTCTCGAGAGGCTATGAAAGCTCTGGGAACAAGTTGGGAATACCACACCCCATGGCATCCCCAAAGTTCTGGAAAGGTAGAGCGAATGAATGGTGAAATTGAGAAACAACTAACTAAACTAATGCTGGAAACAAAAGCCTCTTGGGTAAAATGTTTACCTCTTGCGCTGTTAAACATACGGACACAGCCCAGAACTGATGTAGGAGTTTCTCCTTTTGAAATGTTATTGCCACTCGACGACCCTCAATTACAGGATGCCCAGCTAAGACCCTATTTAATACAACTCATGAACCGACAGAAGGAGTTATGAGCAAAAGGTTTGGTAGCACAACACCCTCCGTTAGACATAGCAATTCATAAGATACAACCTGGGGACAAGGTTCTAATTAAGACTTGGAAAGAGATGTCTTTAACGCCACGATGGGAAGGCCCCTATGTTGTTTTGCTTACCACAGAAACGGCCGTCTGGACAGCGGAGAAGGGGTGGATGCATGCCAGCCACGTGAAAGGACCAGTTCATGAAGATAAATGGGAAGTAGCCCCAGGTTCCGAGGATTTGAAGCTGACATTGAAACGGACTCGATAAGTATTGTGTGTTGGCTGTGTGTTGTGGGAGGTGGTGGAGGCCCTACTTATTACGGGTGCAAATCAGATTCCCCTGAATACTGCTGCTGCCGAGAAGAATTAGTACCTCGTAGTTCGCTGCAACCGAACTGACGAGCCAGGCAGAGGAGTAAAACTGTGGGGAAGCACTAAGAGGCTGAACAAGGCCTGTTTAAAAGCACCCTGGGGGATGGATTTCGATCACCTCCTACAACACATGGCAGTTATTATTACAACCTTGGTGAGCCATGGATACAGCAGGCTCACCTTCCTTTAATATAACTAATTGTGAATTATTCGGAACGGTAATGGGATATGGAGGAAGCACACTACACCACGGGTGTAGTCCCCAGAGACAATATTCCTGGGGGGCTACAAACGTGAAGGCTTGGTTCCTGGTGGGAAACACCACCTATGTAATATCACGGAGAATGGGAACCAATCAGCCGAATGGTTAATCCCAGCCAACAACACTAGGTGGGTTTGTTCATCAGTGGGTGTAACTCGTTGTCTATCGCTAAAACTCTTTAATGCGTCTCAGGATTTTTGTATGCAGGTAATAATTATACCAAGGATTCTATACCATCCTGAGGATTATATGTATACTCAACACACGGTAGATAAAAAAGGGAACCGTTTACGGCTTTAACTCTGGCCACTTTAATAATCTTGGGAGGAGCAGGGGTCAGTAATCTAT
>JAACYO010019946.1:0-32124 GCA_011074415.1 Stictonetta naevosa
TTAAACTTTATGTTCTAGTTTGGAGACAAAAAGGAATATAGTTAAGGCATGAGCATGTGACTTTCTGTTTCCTTAAGGTGGTGAGCTTTAATTCTATTCATGCTGTCTCAATGAGACATACTAACATCCATGTGGACCCATTCCTTTTAATGTTGTAAAATCGTGGGTCAGATGATTCAAAGCCTTAATGTAAATGTACTCAAGTAGGGGAAAGGTGAATTGGTATCATTTATTTTAAAAAGTAGATTTGTTTGTTTGTTTTTTAAGTTTGTACTAATATAAAAATCAAATGAGCATGCTTGCTGAACAGTAAAAGTTATTTTTATGTAAGTGCATTTACTCTTTCTATTTTTGAACAAACAGAAGTATCAAATACTTGTTTAAATATTAAGTGGGTGTTTTGAGCCTGCAAATTGAATATTGCCTCTAAAACTCTGCTTTCATAAGTACCATTTATTATACCACCATATTTCTGATGTTTGCATAATCATAAAAGGACCTCAAAACTTGAATACACAGACTGAAATATAAGCTGATAGCCTTGAATATGTCAGTGTGCTATTAAGTGGCCTTTGAGGAATGTCATGATAACCATTTACATTACAAAGCTAATTTTTTAGTCCTTAATTTTCAGGACTCCTTAACACAGAAGAAAGCTTTATACAATTACTGATGTGAATTTCTCTAAAAATGTATATTGTTGTGTCCAGTTGTATTTTTTAAGTGTTCCTTTGTATCAATTTATGTATGCTTCTGTTGTGGTTTAACCCGGCTGGCAGCTAAACACCACACAGCCGTTCGCTCACCGTCCCCCCCCCCTGCGATGGGGGAGAGAAATGAGAAAAACTATGGGTTTAGATAGAGACAGTTTATTGGGACAGAAAATAAAATAATAATAATAATGATGTGTACGGAGCGGGTGATGCACGGTGCAGTTGCTTGCCACCCGCTGACCGATGCCCAGCCTGTGCCCAGGCGGCCAGCCTCCACCCACCCCGGCTAGCCACCGCTATACATTGTTCAGCATGACGTCAGATGGTATGGAATACCCCTTTGGCCAGTTTGGGTCAGCTGTCCTGGGTCTGTCCCCTCCCAGCTCTTGCTGCGCCCCTAGCCTGCCCGCTGGCAGGACAGAGCGAGGAGCTGAAAAGTCCTTGACTTAGTGTAAGCACTGCTCTGCAGCAATTGAAGCATCAGTGTGTTATCAACATTAGTCTCATCCTAAATCCAAAACATAGCACCCTACCAGCTACTGGGAGGAAAATTAACTCTATCCTAACTAAAACCAGGACAGCTTCTAAAAATTAAAACAAAGAAGGGGGAGTAGGGGTGTGACCCCTAGGAAAAAATAGATAAAGTATGCTATGTTCTTAAATTTTTTAAATCGATGGACAGAGGAAGGTCCTTGCATCTGTCCATGCAGGAGAAAAGGTGACAGACAGATCTAGGAGACAGATCTGGGAGAAACTCAGTTAAAGAAAAAGCACAAGTCATGGTAAAATAAATAAATAAAAATAAAAAATTACAGCACCAATTATTGGGAAGGGCCCTACACTCTAATAACTTGGGGGCTGAGGTTGTGCTTGTGTTTTAACAGAAGCTGGTCCTAGATGGGTGTCAGCACCATGAGTCTGTCCGGCCGTCTCATCATCTGCCTTAACATGATCACAGCACCCTCCTCTGCGGTTTGGACTCCAGCTCAAACAAAAAACAACGTCTGGAAGGGTCCCGCTGGCACATGCAGGACCCACAAACAAGGACTCCAGGAGTTGCAGGGGCAGCCAGAGCCCCCCCTGGCTGGGCAGCACTCAGTGCCTGCCTCTCCCAGGGATGTGTTACAAAGTTTGTTAAAGATGGAATTAGTATGCCTGGTAGTTTTTCTCTGTGTTTTAGTTTGTGTTAATCGTGCTTTCTTAATTTGTGTTAATCGCGCTTTTTTCTGTTAAAGAAGGGGGAGATGTGGGAGTGTGGCCATGGGGGTCGACAAGCCCCATGGTTAGTGATAACATCAGGAATGTAAAGAGTTTAGAGGATGGAACAAAGAGGGGTGATTCAGGAGATGCCTTGCCATCTCGGGTTGCTTGTTCTCCGGCCATTGGGGCATGGAACAGTGGTAAAAATGTTATTAGAACACTTAATACCTAGATATGGGATAATCCAGTACATTGATTCTGATCAGGGCACACACTTTACTTCTAAAATAATAAAATTGTTATGTCAATCATTAGGTATTCAGTGGGAATACCACACTCCGTGGCACCCACAAAGCTTGGGGAAAGTAGAAAGAATGAATCAAACAATAAAACAACAATTGGCTTAATAAATTACAAACTTTAATTAGAATCCTATTTGGGACTCAGTCACTTATCACACAATGATGTCATCAATGTACTGCAATGTTTTCATGATAACTTCCTGATGCAAATGGTGGATGTGCCAACTAGAAGAGGAGCGCTGCTGGATCTTGTCCTCACTAACAAGGTGGGGCTGGTTGAAGCGGTGAAGGTTGAGGGCAGCCTTGGTTGTAGGGACCATGAGATGGTGGAGTTTAGGATCTCATGTGGCAGGAACAGAGTACCAAGCAGAATTGCAACCCTGGACTTCAGTAGGGCTGACTTTGGCCTTTTCAAGCATTTGCTAGGGGAAATCCCATGGGACAAGATACTTGAAGGAAAAGGAGCCCAAGATAGCTGGTTAGCGTTCAAGGACTGCTTCTTCTGAGCTCAAGAACAGAGCATCCCAACAGGTAGGAAGTCAGGAAAGGGAACCAGGAGACCTGCATGGTTAAACAGGGAACTGCTGGGCAAACTCAAGTGGAAGAGGAGAGTCTACAGATCATGGAAGGAGGGGCTGGCCACTTAGGAGGAATATAAAGCTGTTGTCAGAGAATGCAGGGAGGCAACTAGGAAAGCTAAGGCCTCCCTAGAATTAAACCTTGCAGGAGGGGTCAAGGACAACAGAAAGAGCTTCTTCAAATACATTGCGGATAAAACTAACACTAGAGGCAATGTAGGCCCACTAATGAATGAGGTGGGTGCCCTGGTGACAGAAGATAAAGAGAAGGCAGAGTTACCGAATGCCTTCTTTGTCTCTGTCTATAATGCTGGAGGCTCTCCTGAGGAGCCCCATACCCCTGAGGCCCCAGACAAAGTCAGAATAAAGGAGGAGTTTGCCTTGGTTGATGAGGGCTGGGTTAAAGACCAATTAAGCAAGATGGACATCCATAAGTCCATGGGTCCTGACAGGATGCATCCGCGTGTGCTGAGGGAGCTGGTGGAAGTCATTGCTAGGCCACTCTCCATCATCTTTGGTAAGTCATGGGCATCGGGAGAGGTGCCTGAGGACTGGAGGAAAGCAAATTTCACTCCGGTCTTCAAAAAGGGCAAGAAGGAGGACCCGGGTAACTATAGACCGGTCAGCCTCACCTCCATCCCTGGTAAGGTGATGAAAAAATTTATCCTTGGCGTTGTCTCCAGTCATATCAAAGATAAAAGGGTCATTAGGGGCAGTCAAAATGGCTTCACCAAGGGGAAGTCATACTTGACCAACCTGATAGCCTTTTATGAGGATATAACCAGGTGGATAGATGATGGAAAGGCAGTGGATGTGGTCTATCTTCATTTCAGTAAAGCCTTTGACACTGTCTCCCACAGCAACCTCACAGCTAAACTGAGGAAGTGTGGTCTGGAAGATCTGGTAGTGAGGTGGACTGTGAACTGGCTGAAGGAAAAAAGCCATAGAGTTGTGGTTAATGGGACGGAGTCGAGCTGGAGTCCAGTATCTAGTGGCGTCCCTCAAGGGTCGGTACTGGGATCAGTGTTGTTTAATATATTCATCAATGACTTGGATGAGGGAATGAGGGATGAGCCTACCAGGGGAGGTGCCCCGCTGGACCTTCTGTTCACTAACAGAGAAGGACTGGTGGGAGATGTGGTGGTCAGGAGCTGTCTTGGGCACAGTGACTGTGAAATAGTAGAGTTCTCTATTCTTGACAAAGTCGGGAGGGGGACCAGTAAAACTGCTGTCTTGGACTTCCAGAGGGCAGACTTTGAGCTGTTCAGGACACTGGTTGGCAGAGTCCCTTGGGAGGCAGTTCTGAAGGGCAGAGGAGTCCAGGAAGGCTGGGCACTCCTCAAGAAGAAAATCTTAAAGGCTCAGGAGCGGTCTGTCCCCACATGCCCAAAGACCAGCCAGGGTGGAAGAAGACTGGCCTGGCTGAACAGAGAGTTGTGGCTAGAGCTCAGGAAAAAAAAGAGGGTTTATGACCTTTGGAAAAGAGGGCAGGCCACTCAGAAGGATTATAAGGATGTTGTGAGGCAGTTCAGGGACAAAATTAGAAAGACCAAAGCTCATCTGGAGCTCAGTCTGGCTACTGCTGTTAAAGATAACAGAAAATGCTTTTATAAATACATTAACACAAAAAGGAGGACTAAGGAGAATCTCCATCCTTTACTGGATGCAGGGGGAAACTTAGTGACAAGAGATGAGGAAAAGGCTGAGGTGCTTAATGCCTTCTTTGCCTCAGTCTTTACCGGCAAGAACAGTTGTTCTCTGGATACCCAGTACCCTGAGCTGGTGGAAGGGGATGGGGATCAGGATGTGGCCCTCACAATCCACGAGGAAATGGTTGGCAACCTGCTACAGCACTTGGATGTACGCAAGTCAATGGGACCAGATGGGATCCACCTGAGGGTACTGAGAGAACTGGCAGAAGAGCTGGCTAAGCTACTTTCCATCATTTACCAACAGTCCTGGCTATTGGGGGAGGTCCCACTTGACTGGCGGCTAGCAAATGTGACGCCCATCTACAAGAAGGGCCGTAAGGTCGACCCGGGAAACTATAGGCTTGTTAGTTTGACATCAGTGCCAGGGAAGCTCATGGATGTCCTGGTTTCAGTTAGGACAGAGTTATTTTTCCTCCTAGTAGCTGGTAGGGGGCTATGTTTTGGATTAGGATGAGAAGAGTGCTGATAACATGCTGATGTTTTAATTGTTGCAGAGCAATGCTTACACTAAACCAAGGACTTTTCAGCTCCTCGCTCTGTCCTGCCAGCAGGCAGGCTGGGGGTGCAGCAGGAGCTGGGAGGGGACAGACCCAGGACAGCTGACCCAAACTGGCCAAAGGGGTATTCCATCCCATCTGACATCATGCTAAACAATATATAGGGGTGGCTAGCCGGGGTGGGGGGCTGGCTGCTCGGGGTTGGGCTGAGTTGGTCAGCGGGTGGTGAGCAATTGCATTGTGCATCACTTGTTTGTACATATTATTATTATTTTCGATCTTAATAAACTGTCTTTATCTCAACCCACAGGCTTCACTTTCCTGTTTCTCTCCCCCATCCCAGAGAGGGAGGCTGTGTGGTGTTTAGCTGCCAGCCAGGTTAAACCACAACAGTGGAGCAGATTATCTTGAGTGTCATCACGCGGCACCTGCAGGACAACCAGGTGATCAGGCCCAGTCAGCATGGGTTTATGAAAGGCAAGTCCTGCTTGACGAACCTGATCTCCTTCTATGACAAAGTGACACACTGGGTGGACGAGAGAAAGGCTGTGGATGTGGTCTACCTTGACTTCAGTAAGGCTTTTGACACGGTTTCCCACAGCATTCTCCTCGAGAAACTGGTTGCTCTTAGCTTGGACTGGCGTACACTTCATTGAGTCAGAAACTGGCTGGGTAGCCTGGCCCAAAGAGTCATGGTGAATGGAGTTAAATCCAGTTGGAGGCCAGTCACTAGTGGAGTCCCCCATTAATATCTTTATCGATGATCTGGATGAGGGGATCGAGTGCACACTAAGTTTGCAGACGACACCAAGTTAGGTGCATGTGTCGATATGCTCGAGGATAGGAAGGCTCTGCAGGACGATCTGGATAGGCTGGACCGATGGGCTGAGGTCAACTGTATGAAGTTCAACCAGGCCAAGTGTCGGGTCCTGCATTTATGGCGCAACAACCCCAAGCAGCGCTACAGGCTGGGAGATGAGTGGCTGGAAAGCTGCCTGGCAGAGAAGGACCTGGGAGTATTCGTTGACAGTCAGCTGAATATGAGCCAGCAGTGTGCTCAGGTGGCCAGGAAGGCCAACAGCATCCTGGCTTGTATAAGAAACAGCATGGCCAGCAGGGCTAGGGAAGTGATTGTCCCCCTGTACTAGGCTCTGGTGAGGCCGTACTTCTAGTACTGTGTTCACTTTTGGGCCCCTCACTACAAGAAGGACATGGAGGTGCTTGAGTGAGTCCAGAGAAGGGCAATGAAGCTGGTGAGGGGTCTGGAAAACAAGTCTTACGAGGTGCGGCTGAGGGAGCTGGGACTGTTCAGCCTGGAAAAGAGAAGGCTCAGGGGCGACCTTATCGCACTCTACAGGTACCTTAAAGGAGGCTGTAGTGAGGTGGCGGTTGGTCTATTCTCCCATGTGCCTGGTGACAGGACGAGGGGGAATGGGCTAAAGTTGCGTCAGGGGAGGTTTAGGTTGGATATTAGGAAGAACTTCTTTACTGAAAGGGTTGTTAGTCACTGGAATAGGCTGCCCAGGGAAGTGGTTGAGTCACCATCCCTGGAGGTCTTTAAAAGACGTTTAGATGTAGAGCTTAGTGATATGGTTTAGTGGAGGACTTGTTAGTGCTACGTCAGAGGTTGGACTCGGTGATCTTGGAGGTCTCTTCCAACCAAATGATTCTGTGATTCTGTGATTCTGTGAATGGAGTGTGCTGTCAGCAAGTTTGCTGATGACAATGAACTGGGAGGAGTGGCTGACATGCCAAAAGGCTGTGCTGCCATCCAGCGGGACCTCGACAGGTTGGAGAATTGGGCGCAGAGAAACTTAATGAAATATAATAAGGGCAAGTGTAGAGTCCTGCATCTGGGTAAGAACAACTCCAGGCAGCAGTATAAGTTGGGGACTGCCCTGCTGGAAAGCAGTGAAGGGGAGAGGGACCTGGTGGTCCTGGTGGACAGCCGGATGACCATGAGCCAGCACTGTGCCCTTGTGGCCAAGAAAGCCAATGGCATCCTGGGGTGTATCAGAAGGGGTGTGGTTAGTAGGTCGAGAGAGGTTCTCCTCCCTCTCTACTCTGCCCTAGTGAGACCACATCTGGAATATTGCATCCAGTTCTGGGCCCCTCAGTTCAAGAAGGACAGGGAACTCCTTGAGCGAGTCCAGCTCAGAGCAACAAGGATCATTAATTGAGTAGAGCATCTCCCTTACAAGGAAAGGCTGAGGGAGCTGGGTCTCTTTAGCTTGGAGAAGAGGAGACTGAGGGGTGACCTTATTAATGTTTATAAATATGTAAAGGGTGAGTGTCAGGAGGGTAGAGCCAGGCTCTTCTTGGTGACATCCAATGATAGGACAAGAGGCAACGGGTGCAAGCTGGAACATAGGAGGTTCCACTTAAATATGAGAGAAAACGTTTTTACAGTGAGGGTGACAGAACACTGGAATAGGCTGCCCAGGGGGATTGTGGAGTCTCCTTCTCTGGAGACTTTCAAAACCTGCCTGGACGTGTTCCTGTGTGACATGATTTAGGTGTTCCTGCACCAGCAGGGGGATTGGACTAGATCTTTCAAGATCCCTTCCAATACCTAACATTCTGTGATTCTGTGATCCAGGTCTGGGGCCCCCAGCACAAGAAGGACATAAACTTATTACAATGAGTCCAGAGGAGGGCCACAAAGGTGATCAAAGGGCTGGAGCACTCTACTATGAAGAAAGGCTGAGAGAGCTGGGGATGTTCAGCCTGAAGAAGAGAAGGCTCCAAAGAGACCTCATTGCAGCTTTTCAATACCTAAAGGGGGCTTAAAAAAGGTGGAGAGTGATTCTTAGCTCAGTCAGATAATGACAGGACAAGGAGGAACAGTTTTAAACTAAAAGAGGGGAGATTTAGCTTAGAGGTTAGGAGGAAACTCTTCACTCAGAGAGTGGTGAGGCACTGAAACAAGTTGCCCAGAGAGGTTGTGAATGCCCCATCCCTGGAAGTGTTTAAGGCCAGTTTGGATGGGGCTTTGAGCTGATCTAGTGGGAGGTGTCCCTGCCCATGGCAGGAGGGTTAGAACTAAATAATCTTTAAGGTCCCTTCCATCCAAGCCATTCTATCATTCTATGACTATGTGATTCTTTGACAACCATGATGGATACCTGCCCATATCCTCCCACATATCTTGCCACCCATAACCATCCTGCCTTTGGGCAGATCTCTGGGTGGTATTCTTAAATAACTGTTTAACCTTAGACAAAATTCTTCACATTCAACTATGTTACAAATTATTAGAAGATAATGACCACCTGAGGGCTGAAATGACCTAAGGCTTTGGTAGAACTCTGTGTCATGCAATGTCTATATGAGAATAACTTCAATGAACTTGCACAGCTATACCAATACAGTACTCAGCATGAAGTGATCTAAGAAAGCCATTTCCTAGTTTAGCTGTGGAAGCAGGTAGAAGAGAAGAGAAGAGAAGAGAAGAGAAGAGAAGAAAAGAGAAGAGAAGAGAAGAGAAGAGAAGAGAAGAAAAGAAAAGAAAAGAAAAGAAAAGAAAAGAAAAGAAAAGAAAAGAAAAAGAAAAATGGCATTCATCCTACAATAAGTGTAAAAAATAGTAAATTATATTAGGTTAATGAATATTCAGGCTCATTTTTATTAGTGTAAACTTCCTTGTATAGAAGAGTCCTACTTAGATATACATTCCCTGTCTTAATTAAATATGCTTTATCATCAATTAATGTTTATAAATGAATTCTAAATAAAGACCACAAATAGCACTGTTGCTGTCTATTTGGCATTTTTATTATTGAGATGATTATTTTGCAGTCCCATTTGGGACTGAAGTGAAAATAGGTATTTGTAATAAATTTCATTTCAGTAATATTTTATTGATGATATTTTTGGAAAACCAAAGTCCTCGTTAGAATACATGAGAAAAAGAATGCACTTTTTCCCAGGAATCATTGTAAACATTCACAAACTACACAAAGTAACAAACCCAAATGACACAAAATCTTTCCATCAGATTAAGCTCTTCAGTTTGTAACTTCAAATAAGAAATATTCTTTGAAAATCAGTACTACTCATTTTGCATGTGCTATCAGCCTGTGGGAAAACCAACTTGGAAACAGAGGCTATTGAGGAAAAAAAATGTTTGTTCTCAGATAAAGGTAAAGAGACATGAGACATTTCACTAGTAACAGCATATGAAGTCCTAAAAATTGGTGCCCACTTTCACAGAGCTAGGAAAACTGCCATTCTATCTGCAAGTCACTAAATATCAAAGATAATACAGAAAAGCTCCACTGGAAACTGACAGAAGCAATTGCTTCTGGAATCAGACAACTCTGAACTCTGATACAAAGAGAAAAGATGGATGAATTACAGGAACAGAGATAAAAGCAGACTTCTGTTCTCATGAGATAAAGTGCATATAGATGTGAAAAAGATTTTTAAAAGTTTCTTCAGAAACAATTAAGGTCAAGAATAAATATATTGAAATTGCTACTAACCAAGGCAACACAAAAAATGAAGTTCTTGGGGCTGCTAAAAAGGGCCAGGAAAACTAACCTACTTTACAAAGTCCTGAGCAGCTGATATTAGATTCATCTAAATGTGATTATGTTCACAGTCCCCTAAGCCTTACAAGACCTAGGAAGATTTGGAAAAGGAAATAAAATAGAAGCACAAGAGCAAGCAGAAGCAGGTTAGTTTGCTGTGTTAATGAGTGCCTCCACTGAGGAAGCATAGCCACTCTAATGAAGTATGAGCCATATCATGTAGATACATTCCTGGGAAAGAAGAATCACCAGGATTGATTCAACAGCCAGCCCTAAGACACAGAGTTCTGTACTCAACCATTTTTTTTAGCCTGAAATAGATTTTGTCTTTCTTTTCCTTTATTATGCCCGCTTCCTTACTTCCTGAGTAATCCTAAATCAGAGGGTATGAAAGCTAAAGAAAAAGCAAGAGGACTTAGTTAAAATCTCAGTCTACCTAGAAGAAAATCTGTCTTCCTTGTTTCAATCAATAATAAAATTACCAGATTAACAGGTAAAATTATGCACGTTTGCTAAATCTGGAACCTAGAGAAAAATACATAAAAGTTTTGAAATTCACATCCCCTTAGTATGCTAAAAATATATTAATGGCATCAAAGCACCTAAATCTTTGGAATTTCCTCAGTCTGAAAGTACTTCTTAGGCACTCATCACACAAGACAAGACAGAAGAAACAAACCTCATGGCATTTGTACAATTGATTCATCCAGCATTTCTCAAATCAAAACACAGCACCTGAATGAAGGAAAAACTAACCTCCCAAAGACTGTTTAGAGCATGCTCAGTGTACAAGGAATAGTTTCAACATGGACTGATTGTTCAGCTAATTTCCTTTATGCTATTTTTTTAACAAACTAAAATTATATTAAGTCTATATTATAAACTACACTAAAGCTATGCATATTAAGGCACATGGATATTACATTTTAAAAATTCGTAAGTCTATTAACACTGATAATGAATTATATTTCTTAATATATAAGCTGATTTTAAAAACAGTAAAATTATTTCTAAGGTAATAAATTGTCAAAGCTCATTTTACAACAACAGGGATATTTAAAATAGAAAACTGCAATATACTATAACCAAACTGCTTTAGGGTAATCCTTCCCCTTTTTTTTCCATGGAAGTTTCTATGAAATAATAAAGTACTTTGAAAATTGAAGCTAACAAAAAGATTTCACTTTAACATTTAACTTCCAGATTTTAAAATATTTCATTGCAGATGTTGCAAAAGCCAAATTATCAGGCATGTTTCAAGTTTGAATAGGCACTTTGCTTTTTCTTTAAAAAAGTACTTACACATCCACAAATAGTACATAATCTTTACTGTCTTCTGGAATTCTACAGGAATGTCTACAGAAAAGTCCTGGTAGAAACATGGACCCACTGGAAAATTCTCAGGAAGAGGTGGCCAGTTATTTTTTCTACCTGCAAATCATAAAACAACAACAACAAACAAAACCCCACCAGCTTTATAATACAGTTTTAACATCTGTATACTAGAAAGAGATATGCATCTGGGCTTGTTCAAATTGTTTTATGTACATAAGTTTCACAAGCATATGGATAACTTGGGCTACCAAGACCCAAGAGTTTTACCAGCAATACTCACACAAACTTCAGATATAAAATATGATGAAATGCAGACAGATCAAGAAAAGTACAATATTTTATCTATATAAAAGACTAAGCAGGCATCTGATGGTTCCTATAAAGTAATAAGTACATAGTTGCATTATTTAATTATTTCTTTACCCAGACAAAATGAAGCTGACAGTTCTGACCAAACAGATCCAAAACACTGAGTATTTGTTGAGTTTTATGCCTCTTCAACTGAACGTTTTTACTAGTTCTTTCAGAGCTGGGGGTTTAGAGGGAGCATACAAAAGGTAATCAAGTGATATGCCCATCCATATTTAAAAGTACTTTTCATTTTCTTATTTGAAAAATATCTGATAACAATTCAGATCTTTATTCTACACTATACAGTTATTTTTCTCAGGGTTGCAAGTTTCAAGATAGTCACAGAAAAATTCAGATATAGTAATTCAGGTTATTACTTCAGAGTAGTATTTGATGTGCTTTTCTACCTTGGTGGAACAGGTTTCAAAATTTTCAACTAAAACTGAAAGAAGTTTTAGTATTTTTCAGACATGCCCAAATGAACTAGCTGAAATAGGATGCAGCACACTTTAATCAGATCAAGTGCAATACTGCACGGGACCTGAACAGAGAAAACTAAAGGCACTGAGCTGAGCAGACCCACAGGCTTTGAGATCTTTGCACTGTGGTCAGTTGCATACGATGACATTGTCTTAGGTGTGCAGCCAGCATCATAACTTGAATGCAAATAACTAGAGTACTATTGCAAAAGACCTTGCCCTGTGATCAATATGCTTCTACAGTGTTTTGAAAGGAGTTTAAATGACTGTGCAAAAGAAAAAAAAATTAAAAGGAAAAGAATATTGTTCTCCTCAGTCATAACATACAATTCCCGATTTGCAGCATCTTTTACACAGTCATTTGGTAAAAACCTAACATCCTTTTTAAAGCTTTAAGAGCTCTCTCTTCTCTGTTCAGCCTTCCTAAAGAATCCTTTAGATTCTTCATGCACTCTTCAAGCCCTTTGATGTGAACAACTGGAACTTAATAACAGAGCAAAAACCATTTAAAAATATTCTGAAACATGTATTGGGTATCAGAGTTATAGTCCCTAAGATACAGATGAAAGTAATTAAACTGTCAGTAAAGCCTGGAAGAGACAAGTAATCAATCCAGACCATCAATATAAATTAGTGAAATTAGGTGAAGGGCGATATATGGAGAAGGAAATGAAAAAAATCACCAAAAAATCATAATATTGGAGAATAGGTACAGAGATTTAATAAAGAGACTGGAAAAAATAATACAGAGAAAATAAAAATGGTTTAATGAAGGGACTGTGATTCTTTTCCTTAGAAGAATACCAATTCCTCACTCCCAGATCCCCTACCATATGACTGGTAGAAAATTCCATGAGGTTTTTGAATCACTAAACAGTTATGCAATCTGGAATTGTACCTCTGTATGTTCCAATATTTCAGAACAGGAAAGTTCTTCTACAGTAATACTGACAGCAGATAAATCAGAGATGTTATTTATGAAGTTACATTTAATTCTTCCCAAAATGCTCCATTTCTATTCAATAGTATTACTTGGATATTAACCCAGAATAAAAATAGCTGATAGTAGAGTACAATATGCCACATTTAAATATTTTTGCTGTGAAAATTTCCACAGGACAGTTTTTATTCACTGTATGCACTGTTCTAAAGGAGATACATTTTTCTCTTCCTGAAGAGATTATAAAAAACCCTCTTTGATCTGCTTTACAAAGTCACTGTAAAACTAAAACAGTTTCTGAGAAAATGTGAAAATTCTGCAATTTTAAAAAGTACTTTTTTCATGCATACCCCTCTGCTGATTGAGACTTTGCATTTCCCTTTCTCTGCGATCTAGTTCAGCTGCTTTTCTTTCCAGTTCTTCTTGACGCTTTAACAGTTCTGCCTGGGCCAAAGCATGCTCCTGAACAAAACAAGCATTGTTAGATATTGATAAAAAATACAAACACAAAATAAATATTCCAAGTCTATTTTCTATAATTAAGCATCTCCAGTTATGGATGCAGACCGACCTACTATTGCATGAATTCATGAAATAAGTGATTACTAAAAGGCAGCATTAATTTTCATAAATCATTAGGAAGGCAACACTTATTTATAAAAGACTGTTCAAGAAGTGTGCAATTATAATTAAAAGCATTCTAGTGCCTGAAAGTTATACACAAACCTTTGCAATTTGTGCATAAGCAGGTGGTTCTTCCGTTGGTTTCATTATTGCTGTCTGCGTACTGGGTACATCAGGTATTTTCACATTTCCTGAAGGAGGCTAAAAAAACAAGAGACAGTTATTGGGAAACAGTCTCCTATTCTAATAAACATCTTTTCATTAAGTATATAAGAACTAATCCAGTTGTTTTAAAAAAAGTGTTACAGATAAACTGAAAATCTAATATGCTGCTGCAATATTTACAACCTTTAGGAAAAATAAGATAACTATATCCTATGATGTAGTGTTCTCCTTGGTTGTTTTTATAATGCACTACTTGCCATAAACACACAAGGAATTTTGTGGATCAATAGAAAGTAAATAGAATCTTAATTTTGTTCAGAAATGAATATGGATAACAACAGCTACTGTTTAAGTTACTGCAGGATTTAACTGACCTACTCATATTCTCAAAAAATATGTCTTTTATTAGTAATGTTTTCCAGAGCTTTCTACTTAAAGGATTATATCACCTGGTTAACTAGAGAAACAATGTACTGGATTAAAATCTCAATTTCAGGATACATAATCTATTTCTTAACTGTTCCACCAGTATTTATTTACTGCAGTTGTGAGAAACAAAGTTGTGTTTTTGATATAGAATGTGTTTTTGCAGTGGAAAATTCCACTAATCTTGCATATTCAAAAGTGATTGTGAGGCACAGCAGTTGGGAGTATGTTAAGCAGATAAGGGGAAGGTCCCACTGTCCCAAAATAAGGAGGCTAGTGATTTGAAGAACAAAGTCAGAAATTTTCTTAGTGACGAAGTATTCTTTATTGGCAGCGCTGGATGCACGGGGGATCATTCCACCTATCGTGCATACCAGAGTAGAAAGCTGTGCCAAACTTATACAGTGAAGTGATTAATATTTCATGAGCGCCTATACATATTTATTACCTGTCCCGCCTACCCTCGCTTTTCATGCTAATTAGTCTCTTAATGCTTTATGCTTGCGCAGATCTGTTTTTAGTCCTTGAGTAGTGGTTGTTAAAGGGTGGGCGGTGGTCCCAAGGAGGAAGGCTGCGAGTCTTCCTCCCAATGTACTTTTCACCTTTAGTCCAATTTTCTGCTGAGTGGACACTTTTGGACCCCTGCTCGCCCACAGATCCTGTTTGTGCTGGTTTCATGGCTGGTATTCCTGCTATCTCTAGTTTTATTATTCTGGCATCCCAATGACAATGCTTCTTCTTCTTATCTGGTGTTCTGTTGTTCTGCACATCCTGCCTAAGCATCCCACTCATTTAGGACCATCTGCGATTCCTAGTTGTTTTAACCCTTTATTCAATTCCCCCCTTTCTCTGGAACATGCAAATTCTTTTGCATCATATAGGTCTATAACCAGGCATGCAAAGAATTAAACATCTAAACATTAAACACACAAATATCCCTATTCCTACCAGTACAACTAAAGCTACGAATATTTGTTTCAACCATTGGAAGTTTGGTAACCAAGATGTCAATTTATTCCATATTTCATTAAAACTTCAGGACAAATTGTCCTTACTGATTTCATGCAGTATTCTGGTCTGGTCCCATATTTCCTCGAGGTCCGTGGAAATTCTTCCACTCTGGTCTACGTACATACAGCAACTTGTGTTTATTACAGTACAGACTCCCCCTTGGGCGGCCAATAACAGATCCAAGGCTATCCGATTTTGTAACACTACTTGTGATAGACTTGATATTTCCTCTTGCTGCGCCTTTATGGCATCCAGAGTTCTGTTTTCCAATCTCTCAATCATAGCTGAGATATTCACGATTGCTTTTTCCAATTCACTTACCCCTAACCACGGGATAAACCATCTAACAAAACTATGAAATGCTGTAGACCTTTCTATTAACGGATTATTTGACCTCAGTCTGTGTATGTGACTCCTCAAATACCCTTGAGGAACGGTGTCATGTATTGTCATATTGGGAACCACCGCTCCCAGCGTACAAGTCCCTTTCCAGTTTTCAGGCAGTGTCTTTCGAGCAGTATCGTTACATATCCAATACCATCCTCTTCCTTCCGGTACCGGCCAACTAGTTGAATTCGCCCAACCACTGTGAGTACTAATATCCCTTGTTTGGCTGCAGGCTGTTTGGTTCCCCACACAGGTAGAGTCTATACAGTCCAGCTTTCCCATACCTTTGGGTGGATTACACCTTTGTACACAAGTGTAATATGATTCCTGCGGTATGAGACTACTTACTTTCAGACCTAAAGTTCCTTCATCCTTTCTGTTCCAGGAAGTATTTTCCCATAAATTAGTCCATGACAAACTTGCAGGTAAGGGGATCCCAATTAGTGACACACCTTTATTCCCGTGTTCCGGCATATGAGTACATACCCAACAGTTTGTCTTATTAATGGCTTGAGATACTGTTTGTACTAATGTAAGATGCAAATTCTCATTCCAAGTTGCCCAGCCCAAGTTTGAGAACCATGCTCCCGCAACTATTATGATCTTGTAAACCTTAATTTTACTGGTCCGGTGGGAGTAGTGGTCCATGTCTTTGTTGAGGCCTTCTTCACCCTGGAGTAGTGTATCCACGCCGCTTGCTCCCGGATCTTGATAGCTGTATGTGTAATCAACAGCACTTGGTAAGGTCCCGCCCATTTCTCCTCCAAGGCATTGCCTGCAAAAGTCTTTACATAAACATAGTCTCCAGGCTTGAAGGGATGGATTGGTTGGTCCAGTCCCCTAGCCCTTACCCCCAGAACATGTTTAGTTATTTGATCCAACTGCTTCCGGAGGCTTATCATATAATTCCACAAATATCCCATTCCTAATTGCGTCAAATCTTCCCCCCTAAATAGAGTCTGGTAAGGCCTCCCATATAATATTTCAAAAGGGCTTAAATTCTCCTTATTCCTAGGCTTTGTTCTTATTCGGATCAAAGCCAAAGGAAGTGCCTGAGGCCAGGGTATACCTGCCTCTTGACCTATCTTTGCTATTTGTTGTTTGATGAGATGATTCATCTTTTCCACCTGCCCGCTCGCTAGAGGTCGATATGGAGTATGGAGTTGCCAATCTATCCCTAGAATTCTACTCACCTTTTGAACTACCTCTGCACAAAAGTGTGAACCCCTGTCTGAAGATATACTTGCTGGGACTCCAAATCGAGGTATTATTTCATTTAATAACACTTTAACCACTTCCCTAGACTTATTAGATCTACAAGGAAAGGCTTCCGGCCACCTTGAAAAAGTATCGACTAAGACCAATAAGTAGCGATATCCCCCCTTTCTAGGTAACTCCGAGAAATCTATTTGCCACATTTGTCCTGGGCAATTCCCTTTCCCTATCACCCCCAATTTCACTCTGTTTCCAGTGTTTGGATTATTATGCATACAGACATCACACTGTTGAGTTACCTGTTTGACTGTAGTATATAAATTCCTCCCTATTATTGATTGACTCAATTCCTTATAAAGTGCATCCACTCCCCAATGAGTCTTCTGATGTTCCCCCATTATCAAAAACCACATAAGGTTGGAAGGCACTATAACCCTACCATCCTCTAAATATGCCCATCCATTGTCCCTTACCTTTGCATCAGAATCTTCTATCAATTTCCTGTCTTCCTTTGAATAGCTAGGTGGTTGTTCAAAATTTAGGGTCTGTATCTTACTGTCTGGTATGATAGCCATTACTTCTGCCTCTCCCATTTCTGCAACCCTTCTTGCCTCTTGGTCTGCCAATCGATTACCAACTTCCGGATCCGCATTTCCCTTTTGATGTCCCCGGCAATGCATGATGGCCACTTCTTTTGGCTGTTTCACTGCTTCTAATAACTTCAGTATTTCATTAGCGTGTTTTATCTGCTTACCCTGGGATGTCAGCAGTCCACGCTCCTTCCAAATAGCTCCATGAGCATGCACCACACCAAATGCATACTTAGAGTCTGTCCAGATATTTACCTTTTTCCCTGCTGCTAATTCCAATGCTCGTGTGAGGGCGATTATTTCTGCCTTCTGAGCAGACGTCCCCGGAAGTAATGGTTTTGATTCAATCACCTGTTGAGTCGTTGTCACCGCATACCCTGCTTTGCGTTGTCCTCGTTTCACAAAGCTGCTTCCGTCAGTATACCATGTTTCCTCTGCATCTTCCAAAGGCTCCTCCTTAAGGTCGGGTCGGCTAGAATACACAGCTTCCATTGTTTCGATGCAATCATGGACCACTGCCTCGCCAGGAGTGTTGCTGTCATCCCTAGAAAAGTTCGTAACTCCTTGATGGTCTGTGGTTCTGGGGTACGGCAAATAGCTTCTTTCCGTTCCATTCCCAATTCTCGTTGTCCTCCTGAAATCTCGAAACCCAGGTAAGTAACACGTTGTTTTACCAATTGAGCCTTCTGTTGAGATACTCGATATCCGCTTAAACCCAGGAAGTTTAAGAGACTTACTGTCCACAATATACATCCATCTCGGGTCTCAGTGGCTATTAACAAATCATCTACGTATTGTAACAAGGTTCCTTTTACATTTGGGCGTTCCCACGCCTCCAGTTCTTTAGATAGCTGGTTTCCAAAAATAGTTGGGCTATTTTAAAATCCTTGGGGAAGTACTGT
Organism: Stictonetta naevosa; assembly: GCA_011074415.1. NCBI lineage: Eukaryota > Metazoa > Chordata > Aves > Anseriformes > Anatidae > Stictonetta > Stictonetta naevosa. The sequence goes on from JAACYO010019946.1 coordinate 17,960, forward strand.
CCAAGTTAATTGCATTTTCCTTCCAGTATCTGGATTTTCCCATTCAAAGGCAAACATCTTTTGGCTGTCAGAGGCTAGGGCTAGGCAGAAGAAGCATCCTTTAAATCTAGTACCATGAACCAAATTTGACTATTTTTCTCATTTTGTAATTCCAATCATTTTTCCCAATTTAAATTTCAAGCATTGCAGAAAAACGCCTTTTCCTGTTGGCCAGTTGCTCCTATTACATTTACAGACTAATTAACACAGAGAAAGAAGCTCCCTTAACCAACAAAAAATTCAAGGAAGTTTATCCTGCAGCCTAAGACAATTTCTTTCTGATATCAGGGGGGCAATTGCCCTAGAAAGAGGCTAGACAATTGCCTCTGTTTTCTGAAGCCAGGTCCTTTTTTTTTCCCAATTTAACCAGATTTCAGTATAGCCGTTCATAATTTCCGGGGTGATTAGAGTCTCAGTTGGGGGGGGTCGGTCAGGGGAATGCAATCGTTGAAAAGTTCCCTGAGCAGATTGCCCATGGGCAATCTGAGCTCACACATGAACTCAGGTTGTTTTAAGAGTTAGCTGCTTTTCTGTTTCCTTGACAACTCTTTCGGACCCATCATGGTCCCTCTGCCCCAGAGGGCTCACACCCTCTGTGATTTTGAGATCTCAGCCTCGGGTTGAGGCAGAACTATTAACATTCCTGCATCCTCTTTCCCTGCTCATTCAACTTCAAACAGCTTTATCAAATACTACATGCCACACCTTTAACACCTTCAACAACACTGTTAACACTTCCTTTATCTTTCTCCATCCTGTACTTTTCTAATGCCAGCACCAAAGGCTCAGTCAGGGGCCAACTTAATTCCATACTTTTTCCCTGCAAGATGCTGAAACAACATATCAGTATTCAACATTTCATCCCATTTCCCTTCTCTCCTCAAAAACAACATTAGCTGTAACAAAGTATTATAGTTTAAAGTTCCATTAAAAGGCCACTTTTCTCCACATTCCAGCTTATAAAGCGGCCACCATTGATTACAATATTTTATCAATGTTTTCCTGTTCATACTTCCACCAGCAGACCCTCCAATATCCTCCCAGTGACTCAGAACACATCCTAAAGGGCTTTTCTTTAAAATCCCACCACTTTGTCTTCCTCCCATCTTCCCAGTTCACATTCACAGAATACACTTATCACTTACAAAATACAACACTTAGGTATCTTTCCGCAGCAACACCAAGAACCTACTATTATTACCAAGCATATAGCCAAAATCACAATAACAATAATCAGCGTCAAACTCCACATTCAGTACGTCAGGAAACCGAAATAAGCAACACTGTAACAAATGAACCTTATAGGCAAACTTGCCAGGTTCCAAATGGCAACTGAATGCCGACAAAACCAAAACAAATGAACCTTATAGGAGGTTCCAAATGGCAACTGAATGCCGACAAAACCGAAACAAATGAACCTTATAGGAGGTTCCAAATGGCAACTGAATGCCGACAAAACCCAAACAAAATCAACGTATACTTAAGGTGCTGTCCACGAAAGTATACACCACCCTGCGAATTTTACCTTCCGACTTATAGGCAGTTCCAAATGACCGGTCTACCAAACAAACAAACAAGCAAAAAAAAATAAATAAAGAATACTGTCACTTACAGCAATGGGGTCCTTGTCTGCCTCCGCAGTGATCCGTTGAGTTAAGGAGTCCCTCCGAGAAATCCCGGGGGTACCCTAGGGGGTCCTATTCCCAGCGGGTCCTGCAGCCCGGCAGAAAGGTTGTCCCATCTGGGTCGCCAGATTGATTTGAAGAACGAAGTCGGAAATTTTCTTAGTGACGAAGTATTCTTTATTGGCAGCACTGGATGCATGGGGGATCTCTCTGCCTAATGTGCATACATGAAGTGACAAACTATCTCATATTTATACAGCAAAACAATGAATATTCAATTAATGCGTATACATATTCATTATCTAACCCCGCCTACTCTCGCTTCGTATGCTAATTAGCTTATCAGTCCTTTGCGCTTGCACAGATTCTTCCAAGAATTGTGGGCAGGGGTCTTTGGGAGGAAGACCGTCTTCCTCGCAATGCACTTTTCACCTTTTGCTAAAAAATGCTGAGTCAGCAGGGTTGGCTGTTTTCCAAGCTGTAGTTCCAGTTTCAGCCAGCATCCCGTTATCTGTCTTTTCCTCCTTTGATGTGTTTCAGCTCAATTTGCAGCCTCAGCTCTAATTCCAATTTCAGCCAGCATCCCGTTATCTGTCTTTTCCCCCTTTGATGTGTTTCAGCTCAAGTTTCAACAAGATGCTAGCAGACACAATATACATGAGGATGTCTTATTCTCATTATATTTTAACTACAAGATTTATTCTATACTAAAGTGAGTTCATACAATATCAATAAAGTGAAGAGAATAATCCAAATTCTCCTGAAGGCTGGTTTTGCCATAAAATAAGATATGGTCAAAGGACCTTCACAGGAGATCCAGTTTTTAGGAATAAAATAGCAAGATGAATGCTGTCAGATCCCAATGGATGTGATCAACAAAATAACAGCTATGTCTCCACCAACTAGCAAAACAGAAACACAAGCTTTTTTATGTGTCATGGGTTTTCGGAGATTGTACATTCCAAATAACAGTCTGATTGTAAGCCCACTCTATCAAGTGACCCAGAAGAAGCACAGTTTCAAATGGGGCCCTAAGCAAGAACAAGCCTTTGAACAAATAAAATGGGAGATAGTTCATGCAGTAGCCCTTGGGCCAGTCTGGGCAGGACAAGAGGTAAAAAATGTGCTCTGTGCTACAGCCAGGGAGAAAGGCCCCACCTGGACCCTCTGGCAGAAAGCACCAAGGAAGACTCAAGGTCGACCCTTAGTGTTTTGGAGTTGAGGATACAGAGGATCCGAGGCTCGCTATACTCCAACTGGAAAAAGAGATATTGGCAGCATATGAAGGGACACCATTGCACAAATTATGCATGACTGTGAAACATGCGCCACAGTCAAGCAAGCCAGGGGTTAAAGCCTCTTTGGTATGAAGAATAAATTTTGATGGCTCTGAGCAAAGTACAGTGGTGATGGAAGCAGAGCTGACTTCAGCATGCAACAATCCAACACCACTCACCATCTCTCCTGCCCCGAAGGACTGTTATGACAGATGGAGCCCAAAGTCATGGACTGAAGAAACTCAATGTACATTTTAAAGGGATGGCCCATAGACTAAGAATGATATCTGTCCGCATATATCAAAAGACGGGAAGGGTGGTGGTGATTAATTAGGATGTATTGGAAAGTGTGGGACCTGAGCATGACATAAATGGTATGGAATAAGGGTGAATATTGTCCTGGTTTCAGCTGGGATAGAGGTAGTTTTATTCACAGTGGCTGGTATGATGCTGTGTTTTGGGTTTAGGAGGAAAATAATGTTGATAACACACTGATATTTTAGTTGCTGCTGAGCAGTGCTTGCACTAAGCCAAGGACTTTTCATCTTCTAATATTGCCCTGCTAGTGAGGAGGGTGGGGATGCACAAGAAGCTGGGAGGGGACAAAACCAGGACAGCTGACCTAAACTGACCGATGAAATATTCCCTACCTTATGATGTCATGCTGAACAATAAAACTGGGGTAGTTGGCTGGGGGAATGGCTACCGTTGCTCAGGGACTGGCTGGGCTTCGGTCAGTGGGTAGTAAGCAATCATGTTGTGCATTTATTTTATTTTTATAATTGTTTTCTTACTTTTCTTATTAAACTGTCTTTCTCTCAGCTTACGAGTTCTCTCACTTTTACCTTTTTTTCAATTCTCTCCCTTATCCCACTGAGGGGGGGGAGAGTGAGTGAGTGGCTGTGTGGTACTTGGCTGCCTGATGTGTTTAAACCACAACACATTGTTTTAACCCTCTTTGTTTTTTGCCCAAGAGAGTAGGATTTGGTGGTGCTGGTTGACAGCTGGCTGAATGTGAGCCATCAACATGCCCAGGTAGCCAAGAATGCCAATGGCATCCTGGCCTGCATCAGAAATAGTGTGGCCAGCAGGACTAGGGAAGTGATTGTCCCCTTATATGAGGCACTGGTGAGACTGCACCTAGAATACTGTGTTCGGTTTTGGGCCCCCTCAAGAAGCATACCTGAATGATATTGAGTTGTTCAATCTTGTGTAGAGAAGAGCAACAAAGCTGGTGAAGGGACTAGAAAACAAGAGTTATGAGGAGTGGCTGAGGGAACTGAGGTTTATTTAGTCTGGAGAAGAGGAAGCTGAGGGGTGTCCTCATCACTCTCTACAACTACATGAAAGGAGGTTGCAGAGAGGAGGGCGTTGGTCTCTTTTCTCAGTTGACAAGTGATGGGACATGAGGAAACAGTCTCAAGTTGTGCTAGGGGAGGTTTAGATCGTACATTAAGAAGTATTTCTTCATGGAGAAGGTGATTAAGCGTCAGAACATGCTGTCCAGGCCCCATCCCTGGAGGTATTTAAGAGATGTGGACGTGGCACTAAGGGACATGGTTTAGTGATGTGACTTGGTAGGTCAGGTTGATAGTTGGACTTGATCTTGAAGGTCTTTTCCAACCTAGATGGTTATGATTCTACACAGTTCATATTCTTTTAAAACTTGTCCTGTTATTTTAATTACAAGTACAAAAAATAAAATTTATCTGAAAGTTCAAAATCCACCAGAAGGCAGACATTTCTAGTAATCAAGGGCATCTCCCTGTTTTCCAGCATTGACTAGAAAAAGAAAGAATACCACTTAGTAAACTTTCTCATATTAATCAAAAGAATATAGGAATTTGGATTTCTATCCTTTGTTTTACTTCATTATACATGTGATAAATGATTGAGTCCCAAATAGGATTCTAATTAAAGTTTGTAATTTATTAAGCGAATAGAGGCAAGACAACAGCGTTCCACCAAGATGCACACCTATTACATCAGGTGGCTGATTTTTATGCTCCTAGACTAATACATATTCATCACTATTCCTAGAAAAGGCAGGGTTATTACAATTAGTTCCCAAAATCCGAACCCTCTCCAGACGCATGCGTATCAGTCTCTGGTGGTCTTTCTGGGGGTCTCTTGTGCTGAAGGCTCGTAGTCTTCCTCCCAGGCTTTGTCCTTCGGTCGTCCTTCAACTCCCCCTTTCTCCTTATTTGGTGGATCTCTTTGCTGGATATCAGAGGCTTGGGCAGCGTCCCATGCAAAAGTCAACAGTTTCCTAAAAAACTCCTTGGTCCTCTTGTCTCCCAGACTCGAGTCTCAATGTTCACCCTTCAAACCCTCTATTTACACAAATTGCTGGACCCTTCCTTTGCATGATACAAGAACTATGTAGACTAATCACTCTGTTTTTCTTAAATAGAAAGTTATATTTCATCATGCGGCCCTAGCATTGTTCCATACTGACACGAATCAAATTAGCACATTTCACAATCCCCCACTTCCTTTTTTCATGGAATTCATTCATGGTTCCCCCCCCCCCCCCCAGTCGAGTTAATACTTGCCGAATTGGTACCAATTTTGGATCTTCTTTTGTTTTTATTATCATCAGGGAATGGGTTTTCCCTTCCCCTGGTTCTGGGTCAACAGGTACCACAGATATTTGCATTCCTTGTATAACCGAGTGTATTAATCCGGTAAAACAGGGTATTAAACATGGAATTATTAACAACCCTCCACATATTCCCAATACAACGATCCCGATTCTAGTAAGCCAACCACCACCCATGAAGTCCCTCCATAATTCTCTTAAATTGATTTCATTCCAAGTTTGAACTGGGACATGTGCAATTTTCTTCATTTCTTTTTACAAGTTCATTCACAGCTTTTCCTTCATCATCAATCTCTAAACAGCGATTACTAAGGTTAAATTTTCCACAGATTCCTCCTTCTTGTGCTAGCAAATAATCTAAAGCTAAGCAATTTTGATACAAAGCAGTTCTCAACTTGGTGTTTTGCAATTAATCCGAGTGCATCTCCGGTTTTATTCACAACTATTTCTACTACAGCTTGCAACCTAATTATTCTATTAAGCATATATATTGGGGTCCTATAGCCACAGGATCTGTCTTCTGCCCACGTAGCTGGATTATAATAGGCTATGATTCTCTCAGGAGGCCATCGTTCACCTTGATTTGTTCCACCACAAACATAACATTTAGTTACATTCAGTGCAATATTTACAGCTAGATTTACAAATAGATTTTTAGCAGCTGTGGGGATATTTTATTCCTGTTTCCATTTCATGACAGAATGAGTTGAATAACAGCCTATGTTGCACTGACTCTCGTGCCCTTTCTTTAATTTTGATAATTACACCCGGGTCTTGTCCTTTTCCATATATTTAAGTCCCTTTTTTTTTTTTTTTCCACCCGGTTTCCAGTGTTCTAAGTTATAAAGCCTTATATTGACAGGGTTACAAGTCTGGTCTGTACAATTAGGGGAAGCTTTTCTGTTTTCAATCTTGGCTTCTAATCCCATTCCCACACGTTGCTGAGGCCATCCCCAACTGGGATCCGTACTCCAACAAGCAAAACCCCAATTTGAGGGTCCACGGTAATGATAATGATCCCAAAGATCATCTCTTATCCAGTGTAACACGTAGAAGCCACTGTTCCACCCTTTCTAGGACAAACGTACTTGGACTGGTGACTATAATATCTCCTCCAACTCAGGCTTCCACAATCAGTATATAGGTCTTCATCTATAATATCACAGACATCAAAGGTTATCGACACTGAGGTATTCAGGGTGGTTACAACTTCACTTGTTCCAATAATTTGCCTACTTTCAAATCTGTCTTCATTTCTACCCAATATTGATAAGGGAGTTCTTTTGGATCATAGCATACGGTCCTGTCACCTTCTCTGCATGGAGCATACTGAGTTAGGTTAAAAATGCAGCTTCCTATTTTCTGGCCTTTACAGTCATAGACAGTATGATACACCAATGTTTGGGAGCTCAACCCTCCTTTTCTAGTAGTTACTATACATTGACTGCAGTTGTTGGCCATAGCTTGGGCCAAGAAACTCACCCCAAGTAGGACTAGAAGAGGTCCAGTAACGGCCATAGTGATCGGTGGTCACAGCCCGAAGGGGTTGCAGCCCTTGGCAGACCTTCCCAGCCACAGCACCAGTTCCCTATCTAGTCTTGCCCTCTTCCCTAATCTTAAAGGGGTGTACACTGCAGATAGCCTACTGTTACTTTCAGGGGATAATGCTTCACTGATCCCTGTTATTGATAAAACTCTTCCCTTAATAGGTATCTATTCAAGAGTTTCACTGTTTACTAATTTTACAGGAATAATTACAATAAATTTGGAGTAATTACAATAAAATTCCTACAGCAACTTAGTTTATACTCTTTGATGAAGGCTTCTTCAAGTCCATCTGATAGTTTAGCTTCTCCTGGTTCAGATGCTACTTTCCACTCTTCCACTGGACCTTTTACTTGCAACACCTGTGTCCATCCTTTTTCAGCAGTCCTCACAGCTGTTTCCATGTTAATAGATAACAGCTAATAGGTAACAGTTAATAATTATCAGCTGTTTTCTTGTTTCTATGTTTTTATTAGAACCCTATCTCCTGGTTTTAACTGGTGAATTGCAAATCCTAAAGGTGGTGTCTGAGCTATCATCCCAGTTTCTCTTAGCCCTTTTAATCTTCTACCAATGGGAATTATATATTTCTGGATACTATGATCCTCAACTACATTATTTCCTAGAGGCATCCCTTGAGAATAAGACATGCCATATAACATTTCATATGGTGATAATCCAGTCTCACTGTGTGGTTTAGTTCTAATGTTTAAAAGTGCTAATGGTAAGCATTTTGTCAAGGTCATTTGTGTCTCGATCATTAACTTAGCCAATTGTTGTTTTATTGTTTGATTCATTCTTTCTACTTTCCCCAAGCTTTGTGGGTGCCACGGAGTGTGGTATTCCCACTGAATACCTAATGATTGACATAATAATTTTATTATTTTAGAAGTAAAGCATGTGCCCTGATCAGAATCAATGTACTGGATTATCCCATATCTAGGTGTTAAGTGTTCTAATAACATTTTTACCACTGTTCCATGCCCCAACAGCCAGAGAACAAGTAACCCGAGATGGCAAGGCGTCTCCTGAATCACCCCTCTTGTTCCCTCCTCTAAACTCTTTACATCCCTGATGTTATCACTAACCATGGGGCTTGTCGACCCCCATGGCCACACTCCCACATCTCCCCCTTCTTTAACAGAAAAAAGCGCGATTAACACAAATTAAGAAAGCACGATTAACACAAACTAAAACACAGAGAAAAACTACCAGGCATACTAATTCTATCTTTAACAAACTTTGTAACCACATCCCTGGGAGAGGCAGGTACTGAGTGCTGCCCAGCCGGGGGGCTCTGGCTGCCCCTGCAACTCCTGGAGTCCTTGTTTGTAGGTCCTGCATGTGCCAGCAGGACCCTTCCAGACGTTGTTTTTTGTTTGAGCTGGAGTCCAAACCGCAGAGGAGGGTGCTGTGATCATGTTAAGGCAGATGATGAGATGGCCGGACGGACTCATGGTGCTGACACCCATCTAGGACCGGCTTCTGTTAAAACACAACACAACCTCGGCCCCCAAGTTATTAGAGTGTAGGGCCCTTCCCAATGACTGGTGCTGTAATTTTTTATTTTTATTTATTTATTTATTTTACCATGACTTGTGCTTTTTCTTTAACTGAGTTTCTCCCAGATCTGTCTCCTAGATCTGTCTGTCTCCTTTTCTCCTGCATGGACAGATGCAAGGACCTTCCTCTGTCCATCGATTTAAAAAAATTAAAAAGATAGCATACTTTATCTATCTTTTCCTAGGGGTCACACCCCTACTCCCCCTTCTTTGTTTTAGAAGCTGTCCTGGTTTTAGTTAGGATAGAGTTAATTTTCCTCCTAATAGCTGATATGGTGCTGTGTTTTGGATTTAGGATGAGACTAATGTTGATAACGCACCGATGTTTTAATTGTTTCAGAGCAGCGCTTACACTAAGCCAAGGACTTTTCAGCTCCTCGCTCTGTCTTGCCGGCTGGTAGGCTAGGGTGCATCAAGAGCTGGGAGGGGACAGACCCAGGACAGCTGACCCAAACTGGCCAAAGGTGTATTCCATACCATCTGACGTCATGCTGAACAATGTATAGGGGTGGCTAACTGGGGTGGGGGGGCGGCGACCGCCTGGGCACAGGCTGGGCATCGGTCAGCGGGTAGCAAGCAACTGCACTGTGCATCACCCGTTCACAAAGGAACGCTTAAATAATACAACTGGACACAAAAATATACATTTTTAGAGAAATTCACATCAGTAATTGTATAAAGCTTTCTTCTGTGTTAAGGAGTCCTGAAAATTGAGGACTAAAACATTAGCGCTGTAATGTAAAAGGGTTATCATGACAGTCCTCAAAGGCCACTAAATAGCACACTGACATATTCAAGGCTATCAGCTTATATTTCAGTCTGTGTATTCAAGTTTTGAGGTCCTTTTATGATTATGCAAACATCAGAAATATAGTGGTCTAATAAATGGTACTTATGAAAGCAGAGTTTTAGAGGCAATATTCAATTTGCAGGCTCAAAACACCCACTTAATATTTAAACAAGTATTTGATACTACTGTTTGTTCAAAAATAGAAAGAGTAAATGCACTTACATAAAAATAACTTTACTGTTCAACAAGCGTGCTCATGTGATTTTTATATTAGTACAAACTTAAAAAAAAAAACAAACAAATCCACCATATGACTTTTAAAAATAAATGATACCAATTCACCTTTCCCCTACTTGAGTACATTTACATTAAGGCTTTGAATCATCTGACCCACGATTTTACAACATTAAAAGGAATGGGTCCACATGGATGTTAGTATGTCTCATTGAGACAGCATGAATAGAATTAAAGCTCACCACCTTAAGGAAACAGAAAGTCACATGCTCATGCCTTAACTATATTCCTTTTTGTCTCCAAACTAGAACATAAAGTTTAATAGTAACAGTATTTCATGGCAAGAGAGGAGTACTTTATTTATTTATTTATTTTAATATGTTATTGATTTGTACTGGGTCTGGCTGGGATGTTAACTTTCCCTGCAGCAGCCCATACAGTGCTGCGTTCTGCACTTGTAGCTAGAATAGCAGTGGTATCACACCAGTGTTGTGTCTGCTGCTGAGCAGTGCTGCCACAGCATCAGGACTTTCTATAACCCTCCTAGGGGGTGGGCAAAAAAGTGAGAAAGAAACATCACCAGGGCAGCTGACCTAAACCAACCAAAGGGATATTCCATACCATATGATGTCACACTCAGCAATAAAAGGTGGGAAAAGGAAGAAGAAGGGAGGGGTGGGCTCTCGTTGCGAAAACGTCTGTCCTCCTCCCAAACACCGGCTACGTGCGTTGAGGCCCTGCTTCAAGGACGTGGTCAAGCATCGCTCATTTGTGGGAAGTAGAGAGTAATTTCTTTCCTCTGCACTTCCACATAGCCTTTACTTGTTTTGTTTTGTTATTCCCTTTCCCCTTCCCTCTTCCCCTTTCCCTTTTTTCCCTTTAGTTGAATTGTTTAATTAATAATAATATTTCGTTAATAATATTTTTTTCTCTTTAATTAAATTATCCTTATCTCAACCCGTGAGTTGTTCTTTCCTTTACTTTTTCCCCTCCTCATTTGAGGAGGGGGAGTGAGAGAGCGGTTGTGGTGTTCAGCTGCCTAGCACGGTAAAACCACCACATAATTTAATGGTAACATCTTTGGATAAACTTCCAGTTTTTGTTGTACAACACTGCTTTCTGGTGGTGATTCAGGCATGGGGAGTTCATTCAGTTCAACGTGCTGTAAATATAGCCCCACTTTTCCCCCTTTAATAGTTCCAGGGCCCTACATAGAGCATACAGCTCACAAGCCTGAGCTGACCATGATGGACTCAAAGGTCCTGATTCCACAGGTTCTAGGTCCTTATTAATTATTGCATATCCTGATTTGGCCGTTTTATCATATAGTACTGAACCATTTTTAATTTGCTCCCTTTTCTCTGGTCCCGGGTCTTCAATGTTGTCTGACCCATCTAGGAATTTTACGGTGGCAATTCCTACAGCCCTTGGTTACCTAGTAAGAGTGTCTTGCAGGGGGTTTAGGACCTATCACCCACCCACAAAGCCTATAGGAATCGCTTCGGTCCTTCACTGGCCAAGTCCCTCGCGGGAGATTGGAACCACTGTTAGAAGACCTCCACACTCGCTTCGGAACTATGTTCTGTCTCAGTCACACTCTTACACACACAGGCAACCGAATCCCACCCAACCGAACGGTATACGCCTTAAATACTTACGACTCCGTCGTCTTCGTTCGGATCTTCGCGCGCAGAATTACGGGTAAAATACAATGCTGCAGCCGGCAAGGGAGCTCATAAAAAAAATCAAAGTCTTTGCTTGCCTTTATTCAGGTTCAGGATGGTGTTAGTCCCAACCTGACTCGAACAGGAGCCACCAAATGGTGGGGAGCCCCTCCTAGATCAAGTCAGAATTCAGGAACCAAGACCATCCCAGACGAGCCCCCAATTGTGATAAATGACTGAGTCCCAAATAGGATTCTAATTAAAGTTTGTAATTTATTAAGCGAATAGAGGCAAGCAAACAGCGCTGGGTGCGCCGGGAGTCTCTGCTCCACCAAGACGCACACCTATTACATCAGGCGGATTTTTATGCTCCTAGACTAATACATATTCATTACTATTCCTAGAAAAGGCAGGGTTATTATAATTATTTCCCGGAATCCGAACCCTCTCCGGATGCATGCGCATCAGTCTCTGGTGGTCTTTCTGGGGGTCTCTTGTGCTGAAGGCTCGTAGTCTTCCTCCCAGGCTTTGTCCTTCGGTCGTCCTTCAACTCCCCCTTTCTCCTTATTTGGTGGATCTCTTTGCCGGATATCAGAGGCTTGGGCAGCGTCCCATGCAAAAGTCAACAGTTTCCTAAAAAGACTCCTTGGTCCTCTTGTCTCCCAGACTCGAGTCTCAATGTTCACCCTTCAAACCCCCTATTTACACAAATTGCTGGACCCTTCCTTTGCATGATACAAGAACTATGTACACTAATCACTCTGTTATACTTATATAGAAGGTTATATTTCATCATGCGGCCCTAGCATTGTTCCATACTGACACGAATCAAATTAACACATTTCACAATTGTGTGGAGCAACAAAGCAAAGGAAGTATTTGATAATGATTTGAAGAACGAAGTCAGAACTTTTCTTAGTGACGAAGTATTCTTTATTGGCAGTGCTGGATGCACGGGGGATCTCTCTGCCTAACGTGCATATATGAATTGACAAACTATCTCATATTTATACAGCAAAACAATGAATATTCAATTAACGCCTATACATATTCATTATCTAACCCCGCCTACTCTCGCTTCGAGATTAATTAGCTTATAATTAGCTTATCAGTCCTTTGCGCTTGCGCAGATTCTTCCAAGAATTGTGGGCAGGGGTCTTCGGGACGTGGGCAGTGGTCTTTGGGAGGATGAGGCTATTTCAGATTGGCCAGTTGCCTTCCTTCACTACAACGTAATCATTCCCCTACTGATACTAATGCTTTATATAAAACTGAATATGTTGCCCCCGCATCCACTGTAAGCTCCACCTCTTCTCCCTCCTTCCCCCAGCTTCATTTTTATAACCAGCAGATCTGCTGGGGTAGATTCTCTCGGTCCTCTTCAGTCATCTATTGCACGCGTGACCACCACCTCCCTTCCCCAGTTCCCTTTTCCATTTCTTTTCTGTTCCAGGCATTCATTTTTCCAATGCCCAGATTTCTCACATAGGGCACATTGATCCTTGCCTAGCTGGGGCTGTTCCTGTCTGGGCCTCCTTTTTCCTTCTTCCCTATTAACTGTTATCAGTCTCTTCTGCATGTTTAATTGAGGAAGATAAAAGTCCTCTCTCCTTCCAAATTGCTCTGTGTGCATGCACCACACCAAAGGCATATTACAAATCTGTCCAAATGTTTTCCAGCTCAAGAGCTCTTACCAAGGCGATGATTTCCACTTTTTGGGCTGATGTTTGTTACCGCATATCCTGTGAGGCGAAACCCCTAGCGGACGAAGCTGCTGCCATCTATATAACAATCCTCCACATCTTCTAGGGGTGTTTCCTAGAAGTCTGGTCAGCTGGAGTATACCATGTCCATGGTCTTGATGCAAGATCTGGTGATCTGGAAACTCTGTTACTGAGGAAAGAGGCTGGGTTCATAGTATTAGTGCCAAAAAAATTAGTAAACTAATAGTCCATGATACATGTTCCTTTTCTTCTTCAGTAGCTATCATTTGCGTATTGCAACAGTGTCCCCTTTTCCTGAAGGGGTCTTTCAAACTTCAAGATCACAGGCTAGTTGTTTCCTGAATATGGTGGGGCTATTCTTGAACCCCTGTGGTAACACTGTCCAAGTAATCTGAGTTTTACATCCTCTATTTGGATTTTCCCATTCAAAGGCAAAGAGTTTCTGTTTTTCATTTGCCACGGGCAGGCAGAAAAAGGCATCCTTTAAATCTAGTACCATGAACCAAACTTGACTATTTTTCTCATTTTGTAATCCCAATCATTTTTCCCAATTTAAATTTCAAGCATTGCAAAAAAATAATAAAAAAAAAAAACACACCGTTTCCTGTTGGCCAGTTGCTCCTATTACATTTACAGACTAATTAACACAGAGAAAGAAGCTCCCGTAACCAACAAAAAATTCAAGGCTCTCTCTTCGTTCCCTAGCTTTATTTCAACCAGTGGACCTGCTAGGGTAGATGCCCCAGGTCCCCGTTATTCCTGACTGTTGTAAGTTTATCCTGCAGCCTAAGACAATTTCTTTCTGATATCAGGGGGGCAATTGCCCTAGAAAGAGGCTAGCCAATTGCCTCTGTTTTCTGAAGCCAGGTCCATTTTTTTTTTTTTTCATTGCATTTCAAAAGTTGGTCCAAAAAATCCATAGGGGTTTCTTTTGGACCTTGTTGGAACAAATTCTCAATTCCCAATTTAACCAGATTTCAGTATAGCCGTTCATAATTTCCGGGGTGATTAGAGTCTCAGTTGGGAGGGGGTTCGGTCAGGGGAATGCAGTCGTTGAAAGTTCCCTGAGCAGATTGCCCATGGGCAATCTGAGCTCACACATG